>JAECUM010015866.1:0-36466 GCA_016617855.1 Megalonaias nervosa | reverse complement strand
ATATATATATATATATATATATATGGTTGGCTGCACTCATTTGTATGATAATCTACTCTCCTGCACCACTAAAGGCCAGACTCTTCAAGAATTTACCGATGCATCTGAATTGATTTGGGGTGGTTGTTCTAATGGAAATGGAAGAAATCGGGAGAAGAACTAACTAAAGTTACTAAAGCCCGCTTAGAGTGACTACTCGCATTGGTTTGGCTTAGTTTGTTTTATGTAGGTTGTGGATACATATTTTAGGATTATCTTTTCAAGTGCCCATACCTATTCCAGTGTTAATGCTGAGAAGATGGATGAGTGTTGTTAATGTATATTGCTATCTTAGATATATCGATAAATCAACGGTCGATGTATTAATTAAGTTTCATTTGTATTTATCAACCTACATCTAACACTTTTCGGGTATTTTGGATGTTTTCTCCTGAATTAATCTGACGTTTCAATTGATGAGAGGGAAATATGTTAACTATACAGTTATATTTTTAGACAGGAGAATGAATAAGCCAACATATCTGATGAATGGTATGTGTCTATGTTGATCTCGTCGCTTTTAGAAAATACTAATAAACAGTGGCACATTCAGTTTTCTTCAACATATTCTGAATGAAATACTGTAACAGATTTCTTGACTGAGATTATTATGTTATTTTAATCGTGCTAGAATTAGGCTTTTACTGTCCATTTCAAAAACAAATTAATTTCAATATTTGGCCTGAGTGACCGACCATTCAATTGGGGGGGGGGGGGTAGGAGGTGATATTTTCTTTGAACCAAGATATTTTTTCTTCATTTACCTCAAAATAATTTATCGTTTTCAGTTAATATAATGGATATAAATCGTTCTCATTGTTTGTCAGATCAGAGCAAGAATATTGGGAATGTCGACTTTAAAAGAAAGAAATATATCAGCCCCTCTTCCACACTCCAACTCTCTTTCAAAATTTAAATGGTCGATCGCTAAGTATCGGGTGTTAAATAGCATGAGCAAGATTTCATAAATTCGTTCATTAATGTGAAAAGGCTCTTTTTCGAGGTCACTAAAATTTTACGATTTCCATGTGTCAAATATTTGCAGCGTAATTTTAGACATGCTGTTATTAAGCGATAACTTGGAAAACATACAAAAAGCGGGAATAATGTCGGTTTACAGTATTTTATATGTTTGATATGGCGGATTTTTTGTTTTTGTTTTTGCCTTCTTGTTTTTGCTTTTTTTGGGGTGGGGGGGTGGGGGGTGATATCTATGATTTCTTTGCTGTTTTACTTCGTATCAGTGGGAAGGAGCTGTGATGAAGATGGAGGTTGTGCGAGGAGGAAGGAATTAAACCAGACTTAAATGTGTCTGGTTCAAATTCCAAAAGTAATGTGCTGCACAGAAACAGTTGATCGGTCAGGGTCGATGGTCAATAGGCTTAGATATACAACTACCTACGCAGGTCATCTATCATGTCCTACATTTGACCCAAAAGTGGACCTGATAGTACTAGGCCTTGTCTGACATTGATAGACCACTGTATAATATAACAGTCATTGCTAGGTGACCGCAACCTGCAGACAACGAAATCTGACGGGCGTTATGACATCTGGCTACATTATAGACATTTGGATATGATATTTTCCGTGACGATTGTGTGAAGAAAGTGTCACTTATGCGTGTGAAAATACGCGATACTCTGAACTAGAGCAAGTCGTGAACACCCCGTCACTCTCGCTGGCTGTGTTATCGTGACTGCGGACAATATAATCTGACTGGGACCATATGACCACATGGCTACAAGATGGTCAATATGACATTATATATTGTGTGAAGAACGAGTTGCTTTGGGGATTTGGAACGATTATATAACTGATAATTAACATGACTATGTTTGGTAATACGATAACAGAAGATTGTAGTTTCTGAGTTTATATCTGTATATTTCAATGACTGATTGAACTCTCCGGTTTTATTACCATGACCCTAAAACGATCGATTTAAAGAACTGAATTTATAATTTACTGTAAAGTAGATGCAATTAATATAACTATCCCGGTGATAAGGTCCCTTTTATCAAATCCTATGAGAAGTCATATTAGTGAGGTTTTACTCATAAAAACTGGGCTGAAAGATTACAAACCATTTTGGTATTTCACGACGCCAAAATCTGAAGCAATCTTCTGCGGAATTTAGTTTCTCGCTTATTTAATATTTTCATCATGAAACATCGTGATTTTAAAACATAAATTGTTCCATGTGATTTATTTCCAGGCAAGGTGAAGAAAATAATCTCATAATAAATATGTTTATCTGGGCAGTCTACACACTATCACATTATACTAGAGTTCTTTCAATTAATGAACACATATATCGTCTCATACTATACAAGTGGAAAAACGTCAAGTACCTTACAAAAGATTATTCAGCTCAGTTCGCATATTTCGTTTGACATTCCATGTGTTCGTTCATGGTATGACGTAATTTAATGTCTTGAAAAAATAAATATAAAGATAAGTTTTTGTCACAAAATTAGTATATCACGCGCAAAATCCATAAATGCACGAGTCTTTGTCCGTAAGTTCATACCGCCCTTTGTCAGCTTGACATGACAGGTCATCGAAGGTTGTGATGGATTCAGCATTGTAAAAAGTCGCAATTTTAAATGAATTAACTCAAATTGAGTTTGTAAAATTAATTCTTTTAAGAACAATTTAAAACTTCTATGAGCTAAGTACTAAATTTATCACTGTGCATTTTTAGAAAATTTAATCTATTTGCACTGCAGACATTTTTTGAACGTATCCTTTATTGTTTACCGTCAAAACAATGTGAAAAGAAGGCCAAAAAAGTAGCAGCAGTAGCAGTTTTATTATTATTATTATTATTATTATTGATGATAATGATGATGATGATGATATTTAGCTAATCTTACATATTGTCATCGTAACAATAGAACTAATTATTTGTTTAGAATATGTTCTTGTCGAATAATGTAGTTCTTTCAATCTGTTGTTTCTTTAATTCTAATACAATCCAATATATTTCCCAATCGTTTACTTAAGACTTCAAAAATCTATTAAAAACATCACGTACTATGGTGTAATAAAAGAATGTAAATGTGTCCAAAAATATACCTAAAGACTGTGACAAAATAAATATCAGTATCACTAATAGATAGATTTTACAAATCAGTTTATATAATATACACAAATTTGAAGAAAGTTTCAATTGTTTCAGGTGGCATAATTTTAGCACCACACAAAATCAAAACTGAGAAATTCGAAGGTAGATTACAGGAAGAAATGCAATATATTATTCGCTTATTAAAGTTTCAAAAGTTGTAATTATTGTATGAAGTGTTACAGAAATAAAAGGTGATTTGAAAACCTTGAGATTCGGTGCATAGGGAACTGTGGCACTAGGTATTAAACCCTGCACAATTATATAGACAATAGTGAGACCTGCAAGTTTAGAATTTCCTTTAAATATGGTGGACCTACCTTAGAACGGAATAGCTTTTCAAACAATACAATACTGTACGATTATGCCTGCTTCTAATGAATGAATCTGTAACTGATATTTACTTTATTTAGCACAAAATTGTTGCTGTCATAAATGTGTCAATGGTTGTGATCCGTTAAACCGTCAGCATTTAAGGGATATGATAATTACTAATTACATGCTGTGTGCTCCTCAATTATCCTTCCGGAACCCCATGCCTGTTCGCGTGCATATGTCACACTTTCTTGTTTTACAGCTAAACTGTCAATACCATGATTTTCCACAGACTTTGGCAATGTCCCCAATTTGCAAATGGTGTCACCCATGCTGATAAAGAAGATGAAATTTGATATATATCGAGTTTTCTAAACAAAGCCCTTTCGTGTGTTTCTTCTTTTTTTCCCCCCTCTTCTTCTGTGAAGCTAATAAATTCATTCATTCTCAGTTTCGTTTATTATCCTTTTACAATTGTACTATTTCACCCTCCATTTTTTCCAACCCTTTGTCCCGTAACAAAATTTTTTCCAAACTATGGAACCAAATGTCTTAGTTTTCTCTTTTAATTTTCAATTATGCAACTAGATCAAAATCGACTCGTGTGATGTGCATTGAACGTAAAGTTCAAGATGAAATTGCACAAAAGGAGACATGAGTGACGAGATGCAATAAAATGTACAAAGCACGAAAAGCTGAATGTAATAGTAGGGTTAGAGCACCAAAATAAAAAAAAAGCCCATAAAACTGTTCAGCGCAAATGTGAAACATGTGAGGAATCATTCGATAGGAAATAACTTAAAGTCGATTATCCAGAATAAACTGGTGGAAAATTACCATATGCTTTGATAGAAAATCACTCAGTGGTGCAGCTGAAACGATGGTTACAGTGCAGAGATCTCAGCATCAGTGGAAATCTAAGCGATTTGATCAAAAGGTATGTAAAATTCAGTGTGTGCATATACTGCATGCATTAAATGCCTCCAATAGAACGGTTAAGTAGAACGTGCATCGTGCATATAATGTCTTCCCCAAAACAAACAAAAAACTAAGTAAATAGACCACCAAAGCATCACTACAATTTCGCTCTAAGTGTAAGAGGTGAATTAATTTGTAAACCAAAAAACGATCCTTATGTTGAAAATCAGAGGAGCAATGCAGTGTATCGCCCCCCCCCCTTCCAATTCATTAGCTCGCAGATGCAAAATATTATCTTTTAATCGGCCGTGAGAACAAAGATATGTGACCCTGATCTCTTTAAAGATCTCTTTATCACTCCAAGCCCTTATGTGCCTGTAGCATTTCTGTATCAAAGGGCAATTCAATAATGAATTAGTTTGTTCTGTAATATGGGATATTTTTTTCTGTCAGTTAGGATCACAGGGTTTTTCCGAGGTGTGTGGCGTGAAAATTAAATTTTAAATGGTTAGTTTGTTGTACTCTATTATTATTATTATTATTATTATTATTATTATTATCATTATCATTATTGGTGTTATTATTATTATTATTATTATTATTATTATTATTATTATTATTATTCATCTATCTTTGCAGGGTCAGACAATGCATAGAAGCAGGAAACAGTCAGTCCATTTCTGTATCTATGTATATTCTATAAAAGTGTCCTTTGTGACTTTTTCAACGTCAAAATTTTCCCTTCCGCAAGCTCTAACCCATCGACGACACCTGTCAAGATCTTTGTTTGGATTAGGGAATGGAATGAAAGTAACTCTCTTCGTGTAATCTTTATTTACATATCTAGTGTCACTACGGTAAATACCATAACAACAGTGTTTTATAACCATTATTTAAACGTAAAAACAAATGTTATCGCTTTAGAATACGATGAAAACAACAAGGTTTACTGAGGGTTGTATATATGTTTGTCTGAAAACAATATGGCAGACGGCGCAATGCCTAGCGGGTAAATGACATCATACGATATTTATAGCTGGCTGAGCAACCCTGTATCAGTTGATCGTGTGTACATAGATACAGATATGTACCACGTGAATATACATATTCATAAGACCATATTCATAAGACATTAGGTCTCAAGATAAAATACAGTTAAGCACATTAGACCTTAGCAGATAACAAAACAGGGCTCAGAAGCAAAGACTAGAATGGCGCGACCCGTTGAAACAACAAAGTCCGAGATCACAAAACATGATATCACACCAAAAGCGCGAAGGAAGAAGTAATTCTGCCGATAAAGACCAGAATGTCAAAGGCTGGAAAAAACACAAAATAAAAACTTGCCAGATAACAACATAATCAAAGATTAAAGCAACAATTAAAAAGAAAAGATAAATTAGGACAAACTACGATTAAAACTGAAAGGAAATGATCATTTACGGACAGAATCAATTATATACATTTTATGGTTGCAATGGCATAGACTTAAGCATGGCCAGGCTGAACCGCTCGTGAAGAAAAGTTTTAGCAGGAGTCTGAAATATTTTATTCGGTACTCGTTCAGCTTGTACTGGCAATGTAGACTGAGACGACACCAGACGAGGGCTTTCAACCAAAACACATAAAAGGTTATCTATGCTACTCAGCATCATCAAATTTTATAATCGACACTCAGATGAAATTTATATTAAAATCGGGAGATCATTGTCAGCACAAGATGGGTATTTTAAAGAATCAAAGACCTAGTTATGAGCATCGATAAATAAGAACCTGTCATTGGAAACTCGTACACAGTTTCCCAATTTGATGGAAAACAGAAAGGTATTTGCTAACATAAATAACTGATAACAACTGTTTTTTATTCTACTGAACCACTGTAAGTAAGATCAGTGCCGATCATTAAAGACAAATAAAATGCAAATGGGACAGATTGATTTGATATATTTCCTGAAACAAAAATAGAACATATACAAACATGAAGACTGATGTGCATGAGACAGAAGATACATACGCATGACATGTAAGAGGAATTTGAACGACAAGGAAAGACACGTTGACATGTATATTTTGGTCTTGTATTTCTGAGGGTGAGTGGGGATGTTTTGTTGTTTATATGTTGTTTACAAGGAAGTTAATTAGCACTATTTGGTGTAAAAAATAATCAGGTCATTAGTGTCTAGCTAGATGAATAGACATAAATGCGTGTAGTTCATCAGCAACAAGTGCTTAGTTTTGTTTTGTTTTCGTTCACAGGCAAAATTATTAGATTCTGTGCTAGAACATGGGATGTGGCTAATATTTCAAATCTACAGCAAGAACGTGTTATTTCAGTATTTAAAAATTACCACAAACGGAAAACGAATAACAAATGTAATGAAAAAAATCAGACTTTTTATAACGAATACCTACTTGAGGTGTATCCATGCTGACGTTAGTAACTTTTCAACAATATTAAAGAGAAGAAAAGTTCTTTGATACTACTGATTACTCCAAAGACATCGTTTTCAACAAGTAAACAAAAATACGGCGGGCATTTTCCAGAATAAGCTTAACGGCATACGGATACTACAAGTGTTTTGTTCTTTTAGGGTCTAAACTCTGTTCGGTTACGACTTGTCATGAAAGAAAAGAAAGGTGTGCAAGATAATAAAAATAAAAATGTAATCAAAATAATATAACAGTCAGTAAGTACAAGGAATGTTTTATTTAATCATTTTGGAAACGAATTAGTTCATGTCATAAGATCACCGCATCCACAACATAATGATAAACAAGGTAGTTTTGTCAACTCAGGTCAATAAAAAGGTTGTTATTGCACACTTCCTTAAGACTGTTTAACAGTCAATCAAACGTTAAAGCAATAAATGAAACTTTTCTCAAGCCAATGATTATATTTTCAAGGATCTGTGCTGAATGGGATCACTTCGGTCAGAAATATTAAAGACATCATAAATACTACAGTTGTCAATAATTTTGAACGTTTTCTCTGAATATACGTAGAGAATTAAAATATTTGACTTCCCGCAAACCTTAAAAATGAGAAAAACATAAAGTGTTCCGCTCTCTCTTTAAAAAGCCTGTGAACAACATAACTGAAGTCGACATCGTTGTGCCTAGCACAGGCTTCGTTGTTACACTTAAAGATAAAAAAGATGAAGTCAAAATTAAAATGAAATAAAAGGCATGTTGTGAATGAAAGAACTAATTAAAACTGTAGGTGGCGGTCCAGGAAATGCAAAAACTATACAAAGTCAAATTCTGATTTCTTGAAGAAAAAAATAGCAAACCTTGAACAATTGAATAATAAGGAGACTAAAGGAAATAGTATGAAAAAGTCGAAATGTATTTAAGGTATAATAAATGAGTGAGAATGTAAAATAGCTTTTCCGCTACTGAATTAGTGCAGATTTTGAAATTTAATAAAAGCTGGAATATAGTCTGCTGAATATATCACGTCTACAGCTGGTACATAGTAAAATCTACAGCTGGTACATACTTAAAACATAAAAATCTTTGACGGCACACGAAACTTCATTCTACATCTCATCTACAGCTGGTACATAATTAAAGCATACACAGTACAGCTCGTACATGATTAAAACAAATCTTTGATGGCACACTAGACTTCGTTCTACAAACATCGATGTAATGTTCCAAGCGAAGCTTTGGTATACACTGTAATAGAAATAGAAGTCGTCAGTTTTTGACTTTGTTCCTATGCCGTATGAAACGAGTTCTTTCCCTTCGACTCGGAAAAAAACACTTATGTGGTTTTGTATTTATTGCATATCCCAGTTTTATTCATATATTCTTTGTAAAATGTGTAATCTATACTTTACAAAAAGTAAATTAGGCATTTGGCGTTTTGTGAATGATAGTGTACAACCCTCAGCATGTACTTGTAAATTAATTGTGGCGAAGCCTATGTAAACTGTGCAGTTGCATCTTCAGTCTGTCTGCATTTCCAATATGAATTTACTCTTTAGCTTTGAATTTGTAAAATACTGCATGGGACATATGAATGGATTTAATTTACAGTCGCAGGCAAGTGATTTTATTCCTTACTTTTCAAATGAAACATAGGTTTTGGACCAGTAAGTAATCCCGTCTCTTACACTCCATTTGCTGAATATTCACTCTATTTCCAAGCAAATATCATGGCAAATTTTACAGACTAACAATAGTTAAATACATTCAAGTTCAGACAGAAAGCTCTTGAATTTAGAGTAAATTTAAACCTTCTATTTCTATATTTTCAATTAATACGAGAAATTATTAATGAATTGAGCTTAAAGTGATAATTTAAGAATAGAATTAAGATATCAAAGATTGCGTCTCTTTCTAACATGCGAAGTACATTTACTATATTCATTTTAATATATTTTAACAAGAAAATTCTAAACAACAGCGCAGTATTGAGCTGTTGTCTTCTTTTGATTTTCTACTTCACAGTCACAAGAATTTAAAATGTGAACATGCATTTCCCTCATTGTCCCACAGTGATTTTACTAACACTGCTTTGAAATATGTGAAAATCAATTTTAAAAGGTGAAACAACTCTGTTGAGTTGCCAATAGTTGTCATTTTTTAAATCTCAAAGTATCCTAATGTGTCAGATTTTTCGCCGCCTTCTATAATGTAAAGATCTTGATATATACAATGGGTAAAAAATAATATAATCCAAATTTGAATAACATAATATAATTAAAAAAATCAGTACAGAAGGGGGAGCGGCCGGGCTGTCTATCACATGAACTTATTTTTGTAATCAAGTGGCTAGAAATAAAAGAAACTGCAACAACAAAAGAACAACACTGGGTTACATACAAAAAATAGTAATCTAGTATGTTTCAGAAAAGTTTCATGAGGTAATATAAAGAGACGGTTCAGACAGAAATTCACTTTCAATATCTTTAAAGAATTGCTATTTAATATAGGTGTATGAATCATTCCTTGGGTTCTGCTGCTTTAAAGTTCCACAATTAATGATCACTACTACAGAAAGAATGTACGTGGGAATGTCGCAGAGTTTCTCAGGGTTGGTTGTGCAGATGTGGTCGACGATCGTGTCGCAAAATGGACTATTATTCTTGTTGCAATATTAATTACTTGTGTGATGTCGTGTAATTGCATTATATGACACCATTTCATAGTAAAACCTGAACTGACGTCAGTGCTAATGTATCTCATGATGATTTCTTTATTGTCAAAGTTAAAGCGGCTTTTAGGACTCAAGTTACAATGGTATGTAAAAATGGGAACCAGTCTAGAAATGGGTGACGATAAAATAGCGTATATATGCCTTTGGCTGGCCAGGATTGGTTGATAATGAAAGTTAGATTTTAGTAAAAAGAATCTTTTAAGAGCTTATCCTAGCTGTAACTTAAAACATTGACAGATTTTAGTTTGGAGTACTCATAACTGAAATTAGCATATGACTCTTTGGTGCAGAACTGAAAGTATATGTTTCAAATACGCAGATCCAGAAAATGCCGCGGCTCATATGTTTTTCTGTGCACGAAGCTGTCATCCAGGATGCATCTATACTGATAAATATAGGTTTGATGATGAGCACTCAGAATTTATAGTTAATTAATTTTTAATATCACAGTGTTTGCGTACGTATACTATTGGAACTGAATTAGTACTTTGAGTCCTTGAGCTCGCATTCATACTGATCAGTCTATGATTAGGGACTGCTTAGAGGTCGTTAAGCAGGGCAGATAGATTTGCTACTGAATGACCTTAATTTGGTCCATATTATTTCTACAGTGGATATTTGGAAACTAGTTCTTCTTCTACAGTCTAGTTTGAAACATACATGACTCCATTATTTGGTCTCGATCTTATCTTTAATAGAAATAGCACAATACATTCAAGAAAAAAATTGACATAAAAACCTAGAATAAGATGTGAGAGAGAGAGAGAGAGAGAGAGAGACCTTCAAGCTCTGTAAACCATTCATTTTGGTAATCAGTCAAAAGTTCGAGATGCTCTGCAATTTTAATCACACGAACACGAAAGATGAGATTCATTATGATTTTACAAAACCACGTCAAGCTGCTTGGTTTGCAGTGTTACCACAATCTGATCAATTTTATTGGTCTCTCATGTCACAAGATTCGATATTAACGTAGGAAATGAAAATTTTCTTTTTTTGTATACCAAATTTGCTCTAGAATTGAAGTTAAGAAGATTAAACTCACTCTTTGGCACAACAAGCTTACCCCTATCATCTTTCCGTAAAATTCACCTCACTCTCATAGCCTGATCATATAAATATACGTGACTTTAAAAAGCGGTAAGATTGGGTTGATTTAATCTGTAGCAGTAACTTACATATTTGTCATTTTGTAAACAATTTGACCCTATCTGAAAACGATGCAAGTCCGACTAAGCTATGTGTCACAGCGGGTTTGTCGTGTTGACAAGGAAGTAAGGGGAAATAACTTCCTAGAGATGCTAACCTCGTCTGGTCAAATTTCTTCATCAAAGATTAATTTTCGTGTCTCAAATGTAAGGAAATTTCTAGCACAAAGTACTCGTTTTTGTTGCTGCAGGTGCAACTTTTTGTAGGCACACAATCAAGCGTCACACTTCATGATGGGAAAATCTTATATTTTCATATGTGAACATATAAGGATACATTTTTCACCTGTGAAAATATAGGAATAAAAATTATGAAAATTATTTTGCAAATAAGTCTCTATATTTCACACTTATGCATACAATAAAAACACAATTTTAAATAAATTTTGTCTTCTATTACAATATTTCATCTTTAAATCTATATGCCATCGATATTCGATTACAAATGGTACTCAGGAAGAGAGAGAGAGAGAGAGAGAGAGAGAGAGAGAGAGAGAGAGAGAGAGAGAGATTATTGTCATATGAGAATATATACAACATAATAATTAATCTGAAAAACCCAGTCCTTGAAATAAGCCATTCACAACCACCACCACCAAAATACAAAAAAGAAACCATACAACGGAGCATGGATTTCAAGTAAGTTAACAAGCAGTGAATTAACTTCGAAAAAAGTGAAAATTTTGTACCAAATGTGGATGAAACTTGTAAAAGTGTGTGTGTGTGTGTGTGTGTGTGTGTGTGTGTGTGTGTGTGTTTTGGTGTGTGTATATGTTGATTTATACCATTTTATACCTTTGTTCATTGTCTAACACTGAAATTTAAATCTCATTCGTTAAATTTGTTCGAGCAATAACCTATCCTCTCTGAGACCGTCATGCAGCTTGTTCATTAGTAACGTTCTCAAATAATGCATGGAAATCCTGCTTTGAAATTCAATCTAATTCAAGATTCATTACTTCACAAATTTCAGAAGCTGAAAATTGCTGGGTGGCAATTTGATTGCCTCTGTTATATAAAACGTGTAGGTAGAAAATTATCTTAAATCATATTGCCAGTATTGTGCTAAATTTATATTTTCATATCTGGAAAAAAGCAATGTGTGCACTCGCAATAAAGCCCTTCGCATTTTTCAAATTTTCAAACTATAAAAGGTTTTGGTGCTATTTTATTATAAAATTCGGTGTGTATTTTTACATGTACTTAAATTCGCTATATGATATTGAATTTGTGAATTCTTTTTCGGAATAATTCGTGATTTATTAGTTCTCATTATTATCGACTAAACTGCACCTCTCCGGTGGTCTAGTGGTTAGAGCATCCACCTCGGATGCTGGAGGTCGCGGGTTCGAACCCCGGCCGAGTCATACACAAGTCTTATAAAACAAGTGGCACTAACAGCTGCCTCGCTTGGCGCTCAGCATTAAGAGGTTTGTGTTAGAACTGGTCGGCCTGGTGTCAGGATAATGTGACTGAGTGGGGCATGATGCTACCTGTCTTCGGCATGATGTCCCAGTGCTAGACATCACTATAAACTGCCACACTGCAGACATCATAGCGATATGAATGAAAAATTGTTAAAGCTACATTAAAATTCCAAATCACACACACACACACACACACACACACACACACACACATCGGCTAAATTATCTAACTTCAACTTTCGTGTGTCACAATTGCTGCTTCCATGTATAACAGTGGATATAAGAAACAGTTGACTGTACAAGCTTATCAAGAAATGGTTGACTGTACATCCAGGCGTAACTTGTATGGTTTCTTCGTTATTTTCTCTAAACGGATTTTATTCTCAGAGCATACAGGTGTGCATTTTTCGTGTTATATTTTCTAGTTGTGGTAACGTCTTCACTGCTTCTTCAATGATAGATATATATAAAACAAATGAACCAAATGAAAACTAATGTTGAAAAAGCAACATATGACGCAATTAGCATCTTTAATAACTGGCCTCTTCATTTCGCCTAGTCATCGTTGAGTATGACAGAGTAATTGGATTGTATGTCTTGAGTCAAAGTGAGTTTGACATCAAATCAGTGCCAATGGTATGACATCACTTCAGATTACAGGGTGTTTGAAACCGCGGTACACCTTACTTCGTACTTCTCTGGAGACAGTTTAATTTGCTCGCAGCTTAAACTAATTCTGAGGATACCGGCTTTTGTTTCTACCCCGGGATCGCAATGAAGGTTATATTTTAAAGAGTAAATTGAACTGATTCAGAGACGTACAACCAATTTCTTTGCACGAAACTAATGGTGTCAACTCTGCCAATTCGCCGTAACCTATCAAACCTCCTGTGAGAAAGAATTACTACAAACTGGAATAATATATGTTCATATGGGAATAATTTGTACACAGTATGGATGAAGTAAGCTTTGGAATATGCAGTGTCACAGAACTTTTATTTCACATCTAATGGTAAATGAAATTAAGCTACCCAGTTGTATAGTACCATCAGTAATGTCAATAACGCCGTACAGAACGCATATGTGCGAAGCATGATCAGTTGTTGTTACAAATTCAACCGAAAAAAAACTTGAAGAGGAAACAGAAAAACGTACTACATAATACCCAATATGCATACTTGTAAAATCAACGAGATTAAGGACATCACAGTGAAGAAAAAGAAAGTTAAGGGAAAGCAATCACACGTGAATGGGGTTCTCCGTAAACATCATTACCGCCAGGCGGCGCTTATGAGCAACCCGGTTCATTTCAAACCGGAAGAGGCCAGCATCCATATAGCAACAGCGGTAAAGATCGTGAAAGCTACATCAAGTAGTTAGCTATTTCCATATTATAATAATGCCTACGGAGTGTTGCGTACCCAAGTGCACAAACAGAGGGGATCATACATTTCCCTGGTCCCAAAAAGATCGGATTAAATCTTGGATGGTGGCTATACGGAGAGACTCTTGGAAACCCACGATACACTGTTGTGTGTTCCAGCCACTTTGACTCGTCTGTGAAATATCGTCTGGTAAGTTCTGTTTTACACAGCTTATACTCTAATCAGTTCTCATAATATATATATATATATATATATATATATATATATATATATATATATATATATATATATATATATATATTAGTATTATATGTAAACCAAATAAATAAATATTTTGTCATTTATCACAATCCTTATGGTTGTTTTGAATAATCATGTTTTGGTTCGCTATCATGTATCAGTATCAATGAGCATCAATACGAACAGTTGAACATACTATACGCCTAATGAGAAGTGTAAACACACTCAGAAATATACAATACACTATATATTTTTTTGTTCAAATTAGAATTTAAAATGTTGTTGTCCTTGGCAAAGACTGGTAAAGAATATTATTGTCAACAAAGCTGACTCATCAGTACTGTAGAGTGTGTTGTGTGTGTGGTCATATGTACTTACATGTATACCTGTTTAACATGTTTTAGAAACATTATATATATATATATATATATATATATATATATATATATATATATATATATATATATATATATATATATATATATATATAATACTTAACAGGCACAAAACCATTGCAAAAGAAGTTGAAGCCCACAGTTGTCCCCCACATTTTCAACTGGACTCAAGCTGAATCTTCAGCAACACTTAAACGGAGGAAGAGACACATCCAAAGAGAATCAGAACAAAATACTCAGGTATGGTGAGGTACTTCTTGCAAAGGACTTGATATATTTTGAGGCCTATCGATACTGTGATTTTGCAATACATTACAGAGATAATCACACAATTTTAAAAAAAAATACATTTCTAGAAAAGAAAATAAGACTTACAAGGTAAGGAATGTGTGTAGACTGTCCCTATTTTGTATTTTCTCGTTGCTGACCCTAGCACTCCCCTCCACCCGTAAAAAAAATTTCCAAAATTTGTGCATCTAGTTTAGCCCAGTACTTAATGCGCTTTGTACATTATATATACTAAACATTATCAAATATATAATGTTCCAACAATTTTTTTTAAAAATCCCAACCTATCTACCCTAAATTCAAAACCAGTGCAACAGGAGACCACTTTTTTTGTTTTGGCCTTAAGTACTGTATAAACACTTTCCTTTTTTTCATTTCAGGGCATTAGTGATGTTATTATGATGGATGAAAACACTGAGGTTTGGATGTCAAGAAACAGTTTCCTCAACTCCAACTGAAGAAACAGGTACAGTCAAGAATTTATGACTTTTACATTTTTGGAGGTGATTAACCTCCATCTGCCACCTAAAAGGGTGGTGTGCGTACCACCAATACTGCCATTCATTATATCAGAAAACTAAGAAAACGTTGTTAACAAAACCTATTGCTGTTTGTTCATTTGTGTTACATGCTGTCAATCACTAATAGATAATTTTAAGACTCTGTACCATTTTAACACTTCCACGTGAACCAAATCCTACTTCAAATTTACTGTTAAAAATTAAATTGATGCACTTGACTTTTGTAAATTAAAACCTGTTATTCAAATGTTATTGCAAAATTTATTATTGTTATTTCTGTAAGTATGTGATAACTTTGAAATTCATCAAATGCAATTACAATTTTATTTCAGTGGTTCCAGTCTACATCCCTGCCTCAACAAGTGGTGATCAGCCAATGTTTAGTATCCAGAATTTAGTAAATGATCCTCAGGGCGTACATTTTTATACCGGACTGGAGAAATATCAGAATTTTAAATTTGTATTAGACACCTTAGGTGCAGCAGCATATCACCTAAACTACTATGATGGGTCATTACCTGACATAGGTATTGGAGATCAGGTTTTGTTGTACATTAATTAAACTCCGACGACACATTACAAATTTCGAGCTCAGTCGCCTTTTTAAACTAACTGAGAGTGGGGTTACCAATGTGTTTGTCACATGGATAAATTTTATGTTTCACCAGTGGAATGAGGTCAACTGGTAGCCATCCAGAGATTTAGTTCATTTTTTGCACCTACAGATTTTAAGGTAAAGTATCCCAATACCAGGGTGATAGTGGATAGTACAGTGTGTCCAGTTTTCAAACCCAAATAGCCACTGGCACAACAAGCAACATTTTCAACGTACAAAAATAGAAATACTGTAAAGGTACTGGTGGGTTGCACGCCTGGTGGACTTGTTTCCTATGTTTCTAGTGCCTATGGAGGTTCTACTAGCGATCGACAGATATGTGAAAGAAGTAAACTGACTATGATGTGTGATCCAGAGGACTCAATAATGGCTGATAAGGGCTTCAGTGTAGAGGATATCTTCATTCCATTCAATATTCATATCAATATCCCAAGTTTCTTCATGGCCAAGAATCGTTTGTCATCCAGAAGCATGCTAAAAGACAGAAGAATCGCAAGCAAACGAGTTCGTGTTGAAAGAATCATTGGTTTAGCAAAAACATACAAAATGTTTTGCAAGCCCCTTAATAATACAGAATCTGCACTGGCAACAGAAATAATAAAGGTTTGCTTTACTTTGTGTTCCTTTAGAAATGGAATTGTACCTAGACATGCTTAAATATGTTTAGTAAGAAAACACTAAATGTTTTGAAAAAACATCTCATCTTATTCTGGTTTTTGCAGTAGAATGGTGTAACAAAATACATACGGTTCTTTCAGAACAAAGACATTTATTTAAATTCAACAAATATGTACAGTATTCTATCTCACTCTGATCACTTTTCAATCATGCAAATGAAGCTGAAAATATGTCACAAGATTCTGTTCAAAACGCGTAGTAAATATTAGCTTTAGTTTCAGACTGCTTACTATACTAAGTCTCCCGGCCGTGACTGACTGACCCCCCGGCAAAAATCCTGACCCCCCCCGGCAAAAAATCCTGCGGGCGCCCATGGCTTCCGATAATACT
Source organism: Megalonaias nervosa (assembly GCA_016617855.1). Lineage (NCBI taxonomy): Eukaryota > Metazoa > Mollusca > Bivalvia > Unionida > Unionidae > Megalonaias > Megalonaias nervosa. The sequence goes on along the minus strand of JAECUM010015866.1, from coordinate 19,815 downwards.
GCTGTGATATTCGGTTGTGTGTTGCAAAATTCAAGCTAATATTATTTATTATTTTTTCTTTCTCCATTGATAACACTATCTGAAAGTCTCAGAAATCGTAATGAATCCTCTACGTCTTCGTTTCTCTCATGGTTAGTATCGGTTTGTGTATTTGATGCTATTTGTAAGTATTCAGCGGAAGAGTGGCATAATAAAACTTTTCGTAATTTTTGTGGTTTCATCCTATGCCGACTACGAAATTTGATCGTAGTTCTGTAAAACAACGTCATTTTCTGCTTGCCAAATATTACACGGTTTTCTTTTCTACCTTGGTTTTTGTATTTTACACGATTTATAGCATTCAACATAACACGAAGTAAAGAAAGATATGAATAGCCCCACCCCACCCCACCCGCTGAAAGTCTAAGCCCATAATTAATCTATCGCCATATATCACTCAAACCCAAGTACGTGCCGTAATCTGTGCACCGACAATCAATATACCATCTGGCAAAAGCGTTAGCATTGCTTGATTTTACAGGTGCACTGGCAAGTTGTCGGACTTTCAGGCGCGATGTCCGTCCCTTATCTGACCGCTATTGATAATAAAATACAAATTCAAATCGCCATAACTTAAACATCTTTCAGCCATTTTCATGAAATTTCCAGTGTGCGCTGAAGAAAATGAACACTGTCAACATAAATTTTTAGATTTGATATGACATATTATGCTAATGTTTATGTTATGTGTTGTAGTAATAGGTCAGTTACATACCGCCCTTTAGGAACTTGACATGATAGCTGACTGAAAGTTGTGATGGCTGATTCGTCATTGTCAATTGTTATGAATTTTATAGGAAATGAATGTAGCTTGTGATACGGACAAAGCACGTCATTTATGTATTCATGTGGTAAGGACAGAACTAAAATATGTCGTCATACAATACTTCACTAAATATTTCGAAAACCAACGAATGGTAATAGGGAGACGAGAAGACGTGCTGGCGTCGTGAAATTTTCCAATAAAATTATATTCTAAATGCTGTTTCTTAATAACGATTAAATATGTACATTATTATCATTACAGATATCATCCTTGAAAGAGAAATGAGCTTGCATTTAACCTATTATGGACAGGACCCTGGAATTAAATATTATTACATTTTATAATAAATTATAAATGTTATAGGTTCGAGTCGTACATCATTTATCCTGCTGCATCTAAGATAAAATCTAAACGTTTTGTATTTCGCCGTTCAATTAAAAGTTTGGTTGCACTACTTTATGACGATATAATTCAGAATTTAAATTCATTTGGGAGAAGGACCCATAAAAATATATCTAGCATGAAACATGAAAATAAATTACAAGAAAATGAAAATGGCTGAGTCAACGGTACAAATAAATTCTTACCCCTTATGGGAAAATAGTTGTGTTAAAAGCTTTCATATTGTCAAAATTAGGCCACTTATTTATGTCTAATCTCTCTGAGATGTTCATAAATAAATTAATCTATTTTTTAATAAATTTCTTAGACAAAAACATACGAGTAAAATTGATCAGTTAATAGAAAGATCGATCATTTGATAGAAAGATGGATCTGTGTTAGTAGTTAAGTGTAAGGGATTCAAATGGTTGATATAAGGTTTTATGAACTCGCTTAACAATACAGATTAGAAAACTTGATCCAAGTTAGTAAATTTATAATGTTTGCTGTCCATTTTATTAAATTTATCATTAACGTTTGGTGCAGATTTGATCTGTCTTGGAAGCAAGTCTACTCTTATATGAAATTCTCAAGAAAGTCAATACAAATCACGTCATTCTTTTGTATAGGAACCAGTGAAAATGCAAACGTCGTATGATCATCAATATAGTTTGGAAAATTGGCATGGAAAAAGATGTTTACTTTATATAGTATCTCGCAGATGAAAGTGGTTGATTTATATTAGTTGGTGTTTTTAATAATTTATATGGTATTATAATAAATTTCCTTGAAATAGACCAAGTTATTATTACAGCATAATTTTATCGAAATAGCCAGCGACTTACCAGAGAAATTACATAAAATAATAACATTCAATTCCACTGCGCTGTAATAGAGCATGCCAATTTGCCAAACGTACCCAAAATATGTGTGATGCTATACCTGATATCATGTTTTCTTTATCATGTGATAAAACATTGAATGAATCATTTACATTGTGCAAGACTATTCATCTGGAACCAGGTTTTTTTTCTTACATATAAAAAATTACTAAACACAACTAATATATTGAGTTTGAAGAAAAGGGCACATGCATAAACATGAACAAGCAGGAATGAGAAGGTGTTATAAAACTGAAGACAAGTATTTTAATCTGTATACAAAAGGCATGTTTCCTGAAGTTAAAGCTATGTGAAGTTTTCCTAGCCTTTCACTCCATTGATCCTTGGCAAAAGTGGGATATAAGCGTAAACAAGCTACATAATGAAAGGAAAACGCGCAGTAATGTTCTATTTTTTGTGTAATTCTAAGTATGATAACAGACAAAATTACATGTGTTTTGTTCCGCGGGGGCGGAAAGAACTAGTTTGATACGGCATACGAACATGTCGAGGTGGTCAGGCCCGGACGTATGTTCCTACGCCGTATCATACAAATTCTTGCTTATTAAATAGACATCTACTTCCAAGCCAATTTAAGGACAAATTTCACAGACTAACAGTAATTAAATACATTTAATTTATACAGAAAGTTCATTCATTTACAGTCCTTTCAAACTCTCTATTTTTACGTTGTCACTTGATACAAGAAATTATTGATGCACTGAACGTAAGTGTATTATTTCAAGCGTATATTTTTTAAAGAAATTGAAGATTCTGTATCTTTCTAACATGAGGGCTAGATTTTTAATATTCATTTTGACATTTTTTAAATTCTAAACAATATTGTTCTTTTTTCTTCTCTTTATTTTCTACTTCAACAGTCGCAAGAACTTAAAATGTAAACAGATACACTTCCATGCGCCTACACTTCTCTGCATGTGTCCCAATAATGAACGAGTCTCAAAAACATTGTAACAAGATGTACTTCGTCTAAATCTGCATCACAGTCAAAACAGCTTTTGTTCTCTGTGATACATCTACTTTTATGTTGCAAATGTTTGTGAGTTTTATCCTCAGATTTACAACATAAATTCGATTCCTCTGTAATATCAATAGACAAACTGAAAGTTCCTCCACTTAAACTTCCTCCTTTAAAAAAGATATTTAAAAAAATTTGCAGACCGTATTTTTTTTAAATTCTGAAGCTGAAATGGATTTTGGGTAAGATTGGAATTTCAGATAATTTACATCATGGAATGTCTCTTCTGTATGTCTTCATTGTTTAAGCTGATAACGAGATCAACGGGTGCTCCGTTCGTAAGTTTTTGTTCTTCGATTTCTTAGATTGTTGCACCCAGAATAGGACAGGTTAGGAATTAGGCGGATGTGACGCCACGTGTAATGACCCAAAGCCAAAAAATAGCATCACATGCGCAGTGTCTCAATCCTCAGGACAAATGTATGTAATGTAGTTGCTAAGTTTCAAGACGTATCGTTAATTTAAGATGATCGGAACGAAATTACCTTACATAGTAATGGTAAGTGTTATTTTGCACACATTGATATGAGTATAGCAACGTAGTTCGCCGTAAGCATCACAAGGTGTACCCTCTAATTTTGTTCTGACACGTCAGGTCTTTAGGGCAAATTCTATGTATAGCAACAAGGCGAATTCGTAGCATGCCCTATTCAGCACTTTGTGGCAATTAGCAAACTCATTTGAAGTTCAAATGTGGTAGCCAAAGTTACTGTCCCTTAATTATCTGTTTATAGTTTTGTTGCAACTATTAAGAGCATCTGGTTCATGGTACAAACCATCTGGTTTCATTAAAGTAACCAGGTAGTCCCCAAATTAAGCGTTCAATTAAAAATGGGATAAACATTTCTCCAACTATGGGAGCAATTGTAACCATGCCTTGAATCCTGACATGATTATCTAAAACTTTTTACTTTTGTCTGGATATTTAAAACTATCAATACAAGATTTCAGAGGCAAATTAGCCTCTCTCTCTCTCTCTCTCTCTCTCTCTCTCTCTCTCTCTCTCTCTCTCATGTTTGGCGTCACTTTGCACACCAGTTTCATATGAGAGCTCACTGTCAAACATTCTGTCCTAATATTGTTGTCAACCTCATCTGGCCGCCATGTACAGCCTATTTTGCGCTGAGAAATGGCGTTAAACCCAAAACAACAAACAAACTATAATTTCTCGACAGTTAATTCTGTGAAATGCTCATAAGATGCTGCTCGTCGCTACTTACGGTACTCCCCAATTATCCCCAGCTGCAAAAGCGGCCATTTTCAAACAATAAAACTGTATTTCTTAAAACTACAAACGTGTGCTGACATTTTTAATAATATAAAATGTATAGCAATAAATCATGCACGATATTTTATAAGTGGACTATTATTGAATATTGAAAGTTGTTAAAGTAGTTCCAGTTTGGTTGTACGATACGGACATTTGAGGTGTGCGATACGGAATCACAGACTTGAACATCTGTATCTAACGCAAAATCAGCCATTATATGGGTTACATGTAATAAAGGTGAAGTAAAAACCTTTACTGGGATTGGAACAGTAAGATTAAATGGGTTACATGTAATAAAGGTGAAGTAAAAACCTTTACTGGGATTGGAACAATAAGATTAAATGGGTTACATGTAATAAAGGTGAAGTAAAAACCTTTACTGGGATTGGAACAGTAAGATTAAATGGGTTACATGTAATAAAGATGAAAGTAAAAACCTTTACTGGGATTGAAACAGTAAGATTAAATGGGTTACATGTAATAAAGGTGAAGTAAAAACCTTTACTGGGATTGGAACAGTAAGATTAAATGGGTTACATGTAATAAGGGTGAAGTAAAAACCTTTACTGGGATTGGAACAGTAAGATTAAATGGGTTACATGTAATAAAGGTGAAGTAAAAACCTCTACTGGGATTGGAACAGTAAGATTAAATGGGTTACATGTAATAAAGGTGAAGTAAAAACCTTTACTGGGATTGGAACAATAAGATTAAATGGGTTACATGTAATAAAGGTGAAAGTAAAAACCTTTACTGGGGTTGGAATATGAAAGAACAGGCGTTTATATAGTAAAGTCACAGAATTCACAATAGTTGAAAAAGAAACATCATCATAGATAGCAGAGATTAATAAGAAGAAAAAGGGAAATATGTATGAAATTTGGATTCTAAGAAATACGTGTAAAGCAGAAACAAGCGCATTAAAAAATATTGTATTTGTAATAACTCAGATAATCACAGCCATATGTCTGTTCATACATTCGTATCAATCTACATACATACATACATACATACATACACTGAGAAAGATGTAAGTTATCAACAAGGAAAGTTGTAGAAATGTACTGTTATACAAAGTCAAGAAATCAATACGGATATAATAAAATATAAGCTAATGATTCACTTACCTGTCCTGACGTAAATATTTGAGCCGTACCTAGTTCCAAGTACAATCCTGAAAATATTGTTAAAATCTCAGTTACTAGTATCCAAACTCTGGGCCCTCGGGCCGACATATTTCTTTAACAGACACTGCGACAATGATAAGCTTTCTATGGTTACATAATTGCTGTCTCATTCTTCTCGTCGATCAAATGTATGTCAAAACGCTTTCACCAATCATTTTATGTAATGAAGCCCCTTATGGTAAGTTTTGATATTTACAACTTCGTCTAGTTGACATCGTGATGCGCGTGCTTGTATTTAGCAGACGAATGCCGGAAAAAAGTATGTGTTGTTTCTTTTACTACATATATATTTTATATTTTATATATGTCTCTGGTTTCACAAGTACAAAAATGTCTAAAAAAAAAAAAAAGATTTACTTGTATTGTGTCATAATATTTCTATTACGGAAATGAAGTATTTAGAAAAGTCATTTGTCATCTCATTGTATTGTTTAGTCTCAGAGGAGATCGTTTTGAGATTACCTGCTGAGCATATCATTTGAATAAACAATAGACGATTAGACATTTGCTGCGCTGAGAATAATTTAGACCAACAAAACGATAGGTTCTGAAAATTAACGGAAAGAAAACACACACACACACACACACACACACACACACACACACTTAAATTTCAAATTTTAAAAAAAAATGAATAATTAAAATTTTAAAATGTGTGAGCTTCATCAACTTCGGAATGTCTCACAAAATCAAGGCAAGTGACTTTGCTCATAAACTAATGGATTCCGTCAATTTTGCTTTGAGGAGAACGAGAGTAGTTAGTTGCATGGGGCTGTTGGACCTCAAGTGATAATTATACAGGCGCCCATTAGAGCCGGGAGGGTGCGATATGGCCTCAGACGGGAAATTCTGTATCAAAGTGGTCCATAGGTGTGACATGAGAAATGGTATTATAGCGTCAAAGGGCTGAAAGTTTAATGTCTCCAACGTTGTAGGCTTGAGCCATATCACTCCGCACCACATTTATGTAAAGCTATAGAATCTTCAAATGTATGGTCTCCAACGGTTTGTAACTTCATATTGGAATGCCAGTGTTAAAATGTTTGTCTACAATCCAAACACTCACCTTTACAATCCAACATATCACATATATATATCCCTACAATCCAGCACCCACTTTTTGATTTCAATCCAAACTCACACCCCTGCAGTCCAACGAAAAGGGTAGGAAGTGTTCATAGACATACTTTCACACAACATACAAGCATACTATCACATACTAGGAAAGGAAGTGTTTATAGATACTTCTATCAGTGTACGAAATTGCCGCCTGTCCGATGCCAGCCAATAAAAACAGTTAACTGGGCCAAAACAGGAGTAGCTAGTCCGTCTGGCCAGCTCGAATTTTAATTTAATCTATAAATGTTATATTTTTTTATGCTGTTTAAAGATATATTTAAAACCAAGTGAAAAATAAATAATTGTGAATTGTTTCTTATGACCACTCGTGAATCTTAGTTATATTAAAAGATAAATAAATCGCGTGTGATCTGCATGCACTAGATGCTTGTAACTGAAAGACTCGTCTACATCTATGCGATGTCTGACGTCACACAAGTTTTTTCCAGTTTCCAACATGAACATGTTGAGTGGTTGGGATGTGTAGAAGCCACCAGAAGCCACCAGAGTATATAAACCAAAAGCGGTCAAAGGTAATGCATCACTATCAAACGAAAACGATACTTGTATTAAAAAATTTAATTTGGAATATGGAAATGGGCTGCATGCTAAGACCATGACACTACTGTTATACTTTTCGTTCAGTTCAGCATGGAGAATGATATCCCAGACTGTAGCTCGGTGAATTTTCATGCAAGACTTTCATAATGTACATCGCCAACACTATTCGTTCGATATATCCTTGAAGAGTGGTCTGCATACATGCAATCAACCATGATGCCCCTGGAGTTTTGGATGTGTTCATTTGTGACACAGGGCAGAGCAGTTATGGGAGTCGTCGTGTGAAACAATCACGGTCTATTCATTAGACAGATTATATCACAAATATACAGTAAGTATAAATGTAAATTGGGGTATTTGGGGTCTCAAGGAGAGGTAGTACCCCTGATGGTTGGAACATGTCGTGCCTTCCCAAGGGTAGTTCATCCATATTGGTCCTCCCATGATTCAACTCTCACCTGTGGCTCCTAGTAGCTGTTTGCATGCGAAAGCGACCACACCCCGGGAAACCGCTTCGACTGGCGGGCTAAACCAAGTGAGGGTAGCCGGTAGGTCTCGAACCTTCAGGTGATTTTAGGGACTTGCTCAACCCAGCACACGAAGACTGCTCCGGCTGACTGGGCGGATGAGATCAATCAGAAGATCCAACGGCCAGGAAGGCGGTTCAGCAATGCACTGTGGAGTGCAGATGGCACGTCGGAGTACAAAAGAAGACCTGGCCATCCACTGCAGCCAAAAAAGTTGCCAGCTGTAACGATGTCATCGTGCCACTGAACTACGACTTCTGCGGCCGAGAGGGTGAGGTTTCTTCAGCGCAACAGCTTCTTCACTATAATCTCCTTCACGCGAATGTTTTTCTTGTGCAACGCTCTTCACTCAAACCCCTGAGTCCTCTTTCTTTCTTTCTTTCTACCCTGCGCATCTTCCAAGTCCAAAGGCGATGGGGGAGGGACGAAGCGACAAGTAGAGGTTACTACTGGAAGTCGTAGTTCCAAACCTACACGGAGGCGGTCTGTGGACAAGTGGTCGTTTTTCTTTGAACCAGGAGAGCAGAGACGTCCGGCAGCATTTCAGGCGACTTGGCAACCCTGTTTAGGTCAGCACTGCTCACCCTAGTAAGGGAAGGGACTAGAAAAGGTGTCATAAAAATTGCCTCTCCTATAAACTAACTGGCCGGCTAGCCGCGGTTGGCAGTTAACCCTTAATGCGGTCGACATCTCAAGCATAAACAAACCAAACTCATTCTCGGTACATGGAACGTACGCACACTCATGGACAGAGAAGATACTCCCAGGCCTCAGAGATGAACAGCCCTCATAGCCAGAGAACTAGGCCGATACAAGATTGACATTTCCGCACTTAGCGAGACACATCTAGCCGATGTAGGATCTTTCTGCGAACCCGAGGATGGCTACACCATCTCCTGGAAGGGGAAAACAGAAGAAAACACAGAATCCCCGGAGTCGGTTTTGCCATTCGTACTGCACTTTTTTGTCAATTCTCAGCGGTTCCTACGCATGTGAACGAACGCTTGATGCAACTCCGTGTCCCCCTCTCTGAATCACGGTATATCACCATCATCAGTTTTTTGTATGCCCCCACATTGACGAGCAGCGAAAAAGACAAGGAGGCCTTTTACGAGAGTCTCGATGCCCTCGTAAAAGCTACCCCAGCTTGCGACAAACTCGTCGTACTTGGCGATTTTAACACCCGCGTGGGTCATGACTATGAAAGCTGGAATGGAGTATTGGGACAGCATGGAATCGGAAAAATGAACAAGAATGGACTGTTTCTACTGACGATGTATGCAGAGAATAATTTGACTATCTCGAACACACTCTTCTGTCAGAAGAACAAGTATAAAGCAACTTTGATGCATCCCAGATTCAAACAATGGTATCTTATCGACTATATCATCGTCCGTAACAGAGATGTCCGCGATGTACGGATAACAAGAGCCTTGAGGGGAGCTGAGTGCTGGACGGACCATCGATTAGTCAGGGCTATCCATGGTCTCAACATCGTCCCGCCACAGCGCAAAAAGACGAAGCTTACCCGAATCCATGCCACAGGAGTTAAAAGACGCAATGAATGTCACCCTATACAAAAACAAAGGGAACAAAGCTGACTGCGGTAACTATCGAGGCATACCACTCCTGTCGATTGCAAGCAAGATTATGGCGCGCATCCTTCTCAACCGTCTGGTCGGTAATGTCTCGGAAGCCTTACTGCCGGAGGCCCAATGTGGCTTCAGACCAGATCGGAGCATGATCGACATGATCTTCACAGTGAGATAGATACATGAAAAATGCATTGTACAAAACATGAACTTGTAAGGTGTCTTCATAGACCTCACAAAGTCCTTCGATACGGTCAAGAGATATGCACTATGGGTCATCGTAGCACGACTCGGCTGCCCTAGGAAGTTCATTAAGATGATCCGACTTTTCCACGACGGCATGACGGGATTCCTTCTCTACAACGGGGATGTCTCTGAGCCATTCAATGTTTCTAACGGCTTGAAGCAGGGTTGCGTTCTCGCCCCAGTGTTATTCAACCTCTTCTTCACATGTATCCTGAACCATGCTACACGTGATCTCCAGAAAGGAGTGTACATAAAGACCTTCGCCGACTGAATGCCAGGTCCAAAACAATGGAGAAACTTATTCTTGAAGCACGTTTCACGGATGACTGTGCTCTCATGGCGCACACGGAAGCAAATCTCCAGATCATCGTTACTCGCTTAGCAGAAGCCTCGAGACTCTTCGGACTCACTATCAGTCTGAACAAGACAGAGGTACTTCACCAACCTGTCCCAGGCACGATAGCTCGCCCCCGATTGTGTCTATCGAAGACACCCAGATGAAAGCTGTCGATCACTTCAAGTACCTTGGAAGCATCATATCTTCCGATGGATTGCTAGACAAAGAGATAACAGCACGCATCAGCAGTGCCAATCAAGCACTAGGACGCCTCCGCTCTCGTGTGTTGAGTCACAGGAATATCAAACTGTCCACCAAGATAAAGGTGTATAAAGCAGTTGTGCTAACAAGCCTCCTATATGGATGTGAGACCTGGACAACATACAAGAAGCACACCAAGCAGCCCTGCACTGGATTATGGGCGTCAGATGGCAAGACAGAGTGACGAATCTAGAAGTGCTGGATAGAGCAGGCTTAACCACTATCGATGCGATGGTCATGAGAGCCCAACTTCGGTGGACGGGTCATGTCATCAGTATGGAGGAGACTCGAATGCCACGTCAGATTTTGTATGGAGTTCTATCTAGTGGGCACAGAAAAATTGGTCGCCCGAAGAAAAGATTAAAAGACTCAATCAAGGACAGCCCGAGATTGCGACAGACCTCGAGTCCTGCGCAAAGGATAGATCTGGCTGGCGTGCAGCTCTTTGTAATGGGTGCAGAACCTTCGAGAACGCAAGTCTCCGACGCCAGGGAACGTAGGAAGGCCTCAACGTCAAGAACCAAAACATGCTTCCAGTGCACACACTGCTCCAGGACATGCGCATCTCGTATCGGACTTATCAGCCACATGAGGACCCATCAGCGAAGAGCTGCGCAGGATTGACTTCATCGAGCCCCGATGGTCAACCGATGAAATGTAAATTAGTTTTAAAGAAAACTAGATGATGCAGATGATGTTTTAATTAGGTAAATTTATCTTTAATTTCAAGAGATACAGAAAAATAGCATTCACAATGCTCAACTCAACGAACTATAGTATGCCCAGCTGCATTCTGCTGATGTGGATTGTTATGAATATTTATATTATGTATTTTTTATTATTCAGGATTGTAGATTGTCAGGGTCGTTTAGGAGATAAATTATTAAATAGATTTGTTTCTCTGTACATTAATTACATAGCTTCAGAATAGTGGGTTTGTATTTTACGATGAGGTTATTTCGTTTGGTAACATGTTATTGTGGCCTTTTGACATTGGAAGCTGTAATAAGAAATCTTACTGAGAAATTGATGGAATGAGTTCAAGTAATGGGATCCCCTTCCTCCCGGAAATCCAGGTGACTTAATTCCTGATTGGCTATCTGCTAAAGTATTTGACTTTGTTGACAAAGTAAGACTGATCTAGAATGAATATTCTACTCTCGTCCGTTTCTGTATTAGGTCTTAGATTTTTATATAAGGGACGATTTAATGAAAATTAGTTATTCCTAGCATAAACATCATTCTCAGTGGAATCAAACAGCTGCGTTCTATTCAGCTGAGTGGATTTAATTTAGCTATTCACTGGAACTACAAGCTGCTCATAAACTTTGGATTAAGTAACTATTTTGGAATTACCGTGAATTCATTTAAAGACATTTTATACATTGCGATAAATCAAGACTGTAAGCACATCACATAATGCAAGACTGTTGGCACATCAGCACAATAGACTGGACTTAATTCGTAACACCAGTGGAACTCATTTGGAATACTTGATTCTTTTTGTACTTGTGATAGAACACTTTGGACTATTTAGGATTTCATTCATCATATTGTAAGTTATTTACAATATTTTACTTTTGTATTTTAGGGAAATAAATTATTTGTTCAATTTTACGAAGTTGTTGGTTTTCATTCGTTTCTGTTACTTTGTTTACGACCATAGATTCATTTGATCCAGTTCCAATTTCAGTAATCGGCATGTTGGGTCTAGTTCTGATACTGTCATTGCTGAAAGTCAACGGATGAGGATTCTGATTTTTATTCACTCTTCTTCAGACTGTTCATCGCTGTTTAGATTATGATACCCTAGGTGAGTTTGAATCTGGATCAGCTAGACAGTGAGCATCATTGTCCTGGTCAGTAAATAGTGACCATGTTATGCTCAGCTTAATAGAATTAATAAAGTTGACATATGTGTTATGCATATCTATATTTTTTGTAACTCCTGATACATGATTTTATTTAATTTTTGTAATTTTTATGCATGGTTGTAAATTGTACAGAATATATTTAGTTAGATATTCTTACGTGACTTGAGTCTGTTAAGAGCGAAAATTACATAGGATCTATAAATATATGTTTACGTATCTGTTGATAATTATTAATAATAATCTTAATAATAAGACTTAATGACGCCTTTGGATAATTTCGCATTGGCTGATGGGGTTTCGACATTTTTAGAAGAATTCAGTAACTTCCCATTGGTTGGGCAGGGTCACATGACTAGGCAAATTCGAGGCAAAATGAGTAGTACGGCCTGTCACGTGGGGAGTATTGTGAAACTTAGTCGCAATAGAAGGTGTATATAAGGAAAGAACTGAGCAATCAGATTCATTCCGATTTTGGAGTCGTCTTCATTTCTTGTATTGCTGTTGTCTGCAAACGTGTTTTATGTTGTACATATATATTATTCGACAGGGAAAAAAACCATTTATTTGGACTGTTCATTTGGAAATAGAAATTGTTCATTATTTGGACTATAATATTATTTTGGCACTGTTGTCAATTATTCGAAAGAATTCTGGACAACGCCATCTTGACAACGTCACCATTCTTGGCGGACCAGTACATTTCCAGTTTTGAAATTTAAACAGAACTTTTCATTTAGGACTTTCATAGAACTTTATCAGGGTTATTCTGGATTCAATTCATAATACTGAAAGTTCCTCTTACACTTGCATTTATAACTGTGATAATTAAATTCTTTGTTAAGTTGTACAAAACTTTTTCGTTTTGCTTCTGTCTGCTGCTTATTTTATGATCATAGAGGAGTAACAATATGATGTAAATATCTTATTCTGTGTTTGTCGTTATGTACCATGTTTCATTATATAAATAACCTTACTAGGAACTGGTATTCACGTCTACCTGAATTAACCAATGCGTCATTGACTACACTTTGTCTTCTTGCATGATGAAATGTAGGACCAGTTGGTTATGGACAGGACCAGTAGTATACTCAGGTTACTTCTCCTGTGGGGTTGCGGAAATTCTCGCACACTGACTACTAAACCCTATTACACATATAAACGCACAGAAGAGAGAAGGGGTGAAAGAGCGTTTATGTTAAGTTGTAAACAACATAGACATACACAAACAAATACATACACAGAACATTAAACGCAAACGTTTTTGCAAATAGGAGGTGGTCCCGAAAAAGGCTCTTAGGTTTTTGCATTACTCTCCTTTGTGTTTGTACCTCCTGGGTCGAGCACTGCAGGCTGCACAAATTACTGTTTTTTCCATTTTTCCTCCAACTTGCTTTTCTGCAGAACACGAACCTAAAAGTATCCTCGTTCTATTCGTTCTACCAGTCTTCTTTCTCCTCTGGCGAAAATATATCCTAGATCTTCATCCGGTTCTCTTCAGACATTTGAAGTCTCTCTTCTCCTGTTTTTGGTGATCATAGGTCGACATAATGTGCAGCAAATATTTTTGACTGGTGGTCGAACTGATCATATTTGATTTTCTAAGAAAGTGTGAATCAAAAGAGGTTTCCAAAACCAAAGTGTAACCCAGTAGGCAATTGATGTAATTTTTTTTATAGCTTTTAAGAGATTTGTGAGGTCCCCTGTTGGCGGGTTGGTGTCTGTTAAATGCGCGCGAGGTTCGTATGTTCTTCTGCGGCGTTGTTTAGCAGGGCCTGGATCAATAAGGTCTGTTAATATCAACCAGCTCTGCGACATTTGGTAAAACATGGTAGTTGTTACCTGTGGTTTTTTATTAGTAAAGAGCATATCCACGCTGCAAACTGTGCCATTCATTCATGACATTTCTCACTGTAATGTGTCGAATTTTGAAGAGGTACTTGATCCTAAAGTTGAATAAATTGTGCATTAACCTTTTATCATAGTCAAGCCACAAAAAGTTCACTTTGATATATCCCTTGTTTCATCTGTGAAACATAAAAGGGCCTACGTTTAAGCTTCAGTGGAATTGACCCAGTCATCGTAACGGTATATTGGCAGAGAGTACATTAGAATTACCAGACCGTATCTGTGGAGGGGACCTTATGTCAAATAATTGATCTTCAACGTAAAGCTAATTGCATCATATCCTAGGCTGTCAGAAACTGATGAAAGACATGATTATTCTGGGGAAAATTTAGGAACATTTGCTTTCGATTGGTCAGTTAAAATTAAGGCGAACACTTTGGAAGTAATCTGAATTTAAGGTAGCGACTTGGCTAAGAATTCTTTAATCCAATTTTGCTTGCAAGAAGTCGAATTTGAGACTCGGCGGAAACCTGAGAATAGAGTTTCCCTCGTTAAAAAGTAAAGAGGCCAGATAGCTGTCTTGAAAGGAAAAGATAGGCTAGTGCTAGGACGCACGGTTTGTGTGGAAAAGAAACAGCATTAAGGTACGCAATTTTAATTTCCATGTAATTTTCTATTTTGTTGTTTGGTTTTATACAAATGTGTTTGATATGACTATGATCCATAATATGTGTCGTTTATTCAATTTCATAGATATCTGTTGATATGTTAGAGTGTTATGCAATTTATTTCTTTAATTTAACAGTTATTAGTTCATTGATAGGATTGACGGATATGATGTGATCCAAATATTCAGATGCGTAGTATTTTATAGGGATTTACGAATTAATTTCCTTTGTCTGTAGGATGATACAGTTTATCGTGAGTTAATGATAATTGCATATTTATATATGATTTTGTAATGCTCAAATGATCTTGCAGGTTACTGGTTACTGTAAGCTAGAATTTAGTGAATCTGATGCAATAGTAATCGAGCATTTATCTTATTGAGTGGAACTGGCTAGCCAGATGTAAGAAGTCGCATAGTAACGTATGTAGATATATACGGCAACATGGTTGAATACACCGGACGTGTTAATTTCTAGCCAGGCGTGGAGCAAGGGCTATGAACTGTTCAATTAAGGTCAGACTTGGTATATTGCATGGTCATTTGTAACTATAGATAACGATTGTACCTTACCTCAAATACAGTATATCTGTAAGGACCGTTAATCGTTAAGGTCACATTATGTCAGAATTTATGCAGTGTGGATAGCTATTTACGTTTCTGAATAACGGAAGTGAGAGATTTTATATATACGGATAGGTGGTGAAACATATACAGCTTTAGTCGTAATCTTGTCATTTAAGGGAACAGCTTCCTATATTCCTCCCCGAGAACCCGATGAGGACAGTCCAAGAGGGAAGTCCGCAAATAGAGAGTTCAGAATAGAAGGGTCAAGAGGAAGAACCAAGCATACACGCTAGACGTGGAATACACAAAGTCAAGAGAGAACGACGCCAGGTGATGCAAGTCGGGCGTGGACATTGTACTCTTTTCACCACTCGTTACTATGATGAACGAATACGTAAATTGAACACTGCTGTTAAATTCCATTAATGTAAATCGGTTGGATTATAATTGCAATTTTAGCTTATGTATTAATTAATTAAATTTATTTTATTTTATTGTTTAAGGGGGGTTCGTATTTGTATATTTCTTCTCAATAGTCTTGCTTAGTTCTCTGTCAAATATTCTATCTATCTACTCACACTGGGCAATAACATCGAGGGAGGTCATCCTCTAGATAACGATCGCCAAATCAATTAAAGAGGGCCGCTCACCACACGACACACCCACTCCTTTACACTCACCCTTCTGCTTGATGTTATCCGCTGCTTGGTGGGCATGTCCTTCTGGCAGTCTTCTTACTTAATAATACTGTAGGGTAGTCCTCTATCCAATGCTTGGCCGCCACTACGTCGTTGCAAATATTATATGCTCACATTTCCTTCGTCTGTTCTCAGGCGTGGTAATATGAGAGTGGGTGCTTTGCCCCACTGGTCTCTTTGTGTACCTTCCACCCGTCCACGACTCAACCCCCATGATATATTTAGCCCATAAATGACCGTTGCATGTTTATCACTTTCAATTTTGTCCACACTTATCACGTGAGTAGTGAAGGGGGACGCATTAGGGACAATGGGACTTCTATGTTAAAATAGGGAGTTTGCCCTTTGGAGACAATGGAAATTTAACATGGGTGGGACTAGAGAGGGACAAGGGAACGTTTAACATATTTTGGGACTGTCTAGGGACAATAGGAATTGAACAGGGGTGACGTCATGGTACTGGACACTGGCAACAATGTTGCAAGTGGCTGACCTCAATCGGGCGGAACACTGGCAACAATGTGGCACGTGGCTGACCTGAATACGCTCTACTCTAGGTAGGGACAAATATAACAGAGATATACATATATAGAGACATATACATACACAAATATAGATTTATGAACATAAATCTATCACACAAAAAATCGACTAAAATATTTTAGGGAAGAGAGTAAATCTTTTCGAGGCAATGGAGTGGCCCTAAAAAGAGCCTTTGGGTTTCTTCTTCTTTTTCTAATTTCTTCTTCTCCTCCACCAGCATCTTATTTTATCCACTACATTCTTTTTCTTTTCTTCTCATCCTTTTTATACTCCTCTGTCTCCTTTTTCTCCTCTTTTTTCCTCTTCTCGTTTTCCTCTTCTTTTTCAATTTTTTCATTCCATCTTTTCATTTGTTCTTTATCCTCTTCGTCCTCCTTCCCCTCCTTTTCCTGCTTGATTAGGTCTTTCAGTCTTTCCTTGGCCTTCTTCAAATTAATTTCCACCTTGAGTCTGTGAAGGCTATAGGCACCATACTCCAATAAAAAATTCCTCCACCATCCCCAGGTCATCCACTGCCTCTTGCAATGTCATCATTTTGTTCAAATGATTGCTGGCCATTTTTTTTTTATTCAATGCTGAATGGCAGGAATGCCGAATGCTTCACTTTATGTGTCTCAAGCACGGACGTGAAGGAAAATATCCCCTCTTACCAACTATTAAGATCACCTATCAAACAGCCCCATAGTGATGAGAGTGCTAACCTAAAATAAATTTTATACAAAACAACACACCAAACTTTTTGTGTTTAGGGACAAGCTTTTTGTTAAGGGAAAAAACAAACACACACACACACACACACATGCAAACGTACGCATACACATACATACACGTACGCGCACGCACACAAACAAAAATACACACATAAACGTACGCACGCACACACACATACATACACAATTATATTTTTAGGCAGCATGATCAGTCTCTGTTTTCTAGAGATCTGGTTAGCCCTGAGAAGGGCTGCTTTTCTAACTCCAGATGCACCTGTTTAATGCTGACATCTCCCAGGTCTGCCTCCCCCCCACAACACACACACATCTCCTACTCCAATCGTTCTCCCAACTGATGTGTGCGGTTGGGCGTGTGGAAGCGGCTCGAGCGGCTTCAGATCCCCAACCTTCAGTGTGTGGGATTCTGAAGTGTTTCTTCCTTACTATCCTTCGTCCTGCCTGTGGATGTTGCTGTTGACTCCTTACTTGTGGGGGACAATGCGGTTCCCACTCTTGCCGCTGTCTTTCCAACTCCTCCTCCCAGTTTTCTGTCTGGGGGACAGCGGCTCTTGGTAGTGTTTGTGGCTGTTGTTGACGTGGTGGTGGTACTGGTTGTGACTGTGGAGGTGTCCTCACCTCAGGCTTCATCTCATTCGCTGGCCTTAGCATGAGGCTTGGCAAGATGCTATCTTTCTTCTCTTCCTTCTCTTTCTTCTTTATCCTCTCCTCGTCCTCCTCTTCTATCCTGGCTTCCTCCTGGATCGCCTCCATGGCCAGCTCGTTCAGGCGGCTCCTGGCATATTCCAGGTGCATCTGGAGTTCTATCAATTTTGAAATTCTTATCATGTTGATACGTCAACGTTGGGTAGCCAGACTGACGAACGCTCCGCTTTATATGTCTGAAGCGCGGACGTGAAGTAAACCATCCCCTTACACATTAACAATACCCACTTCACCATCTATAACATTGAATGCGCGGACCTAACAAAAACACTCACATTCACTTTTTTCCCACAAACACACTTTATTACCACTCCTACATATAAAACACACAGACTATCTTACAAGCCAGGAAAACTAAGTGTTTATATGCACACTTCTATATTTACTAACAAACACACACACGCACACACACACTTTCTTACAAGCCAGAGAAACTAAGTGTTTATAGGCACACTTCTATTTTTCAACCTACCAACACACAAAGACAGACAAATATTTTCTCAATTTGACTACAAAATCTTCTCTAGATTGTTGTGGGTATCCCTGAAAAGAGCTGTTTTGTTGGGGATATGGCAATCTCTTATCGTTTAAGATTGCGTCCCCGTCTGGCTGCAGGCTTTCCCACAGGATAGGGTCTGCTTCTGCGGAAGGAGAAGGAGAACTCTTTCGTGTCTACACGGCAGCCCACAAAACCTCTGTCTGGCTCCTGCTGTTGTTGCTGCTGTTGCTGTTCTCTCTGCTGTTTCTGAAGTCTGTATTTCTCGGTCCATTCTTCTTGCTCCTTCTTGATTTCGTCTTTAAAGACCTCTTTTATCAGGTCTTGGGCCACTTTTAACATCTTGACATTTTCAATCTCATCAGGCTTGTGTATCAGGTTTTGCCTGACACGATGTAAATTCAAGTAGGCTTCGTTCAGCTTTGCTATTCTTGAAGGCATCTTTATAGGTTGATGAATCAACAATGGATGGTCAGACTGTTAGGTTAAGTTTTTTGGATTAAGGTCGAATTCGCCCACTAGGGCATGCGCGACCGGTTAATGCCCCCACAGGGGGCTGATCGATTTTTTCGAGAGCAACGGAATAGTGCCACTTCCCCCAACGCATTAATGCACATAAAGTGTACTGATAGATTTTGTTCGTTTTGTGGGACATTTGGGTCCCACGAGACAAGTTGTGAGTGGGAATAGACCCACACACACTCACATAGCTAGATATTAATGTCCGGTAGAGGCAAGGCAGTGTTGGTGGTTGGAATGAAGGCGTTGTACATCCGGGATCTTTTTTTTTTTGTTTCCCATGTTTCCGAAAGTAAATTGTTGTCAAGACGTTATTACGAATTTTGATACTATTATTTGTGCTGCTTATTCAGGTAGTATTGATACAGTGGACCAGCCTATGATATATTTTTAATAGTTATAGTTAATATAATTAATTAAAATTTGGGTCCTATATACTAATTAATTTAAGGCACCACATTGTGCGGCTGGAACTGATGGCTTGGATTTGAGCCACCTTATAGAACTAATTGGGGACTTATCTATGTCTATATAATTGTATAATAAAGTCTTTTAAGGCGCCACATTGTGCGGCTGGACCTGATGGCTTTGGATTTGAGCCACCTTATAGAGCTAATTTGGGGGAGACTTATGCTATGTCTAAATACGTGTATGATCGAATCATTTAAGGCGCCACATTGTGCGGCTCGGCCTGATGGCTTAATGGTTTGAGCCACCTTATAGAGCTAATTTGGGGTCTTATGCTATGTCTAATTGTTATATAATCGAGTCGTTGCCACATTGTGTAGCTGGTCCTGATAGCCACCTTAGAAAAATGTAAGTTTAGTGGGGCAGTTTGGGTAGCTTATGTTTTTAATGATCCACCATATCATGAGCTAGAGAAGTAAGAGAGAGAGAGAGAGAGAGAGAGAGAGAGAGAGAGAGAGAGAGAGAGAGAGAGAGAGAGAGAGAGAGAGAGAGAGAGAGG
>JAECUM010015865.1:0-30379 GCA_016617855.1 Megalonaias nervosa | reverse complement strand
GTACTTTGTAAGTGATTACGAAAGGAATCTCACTCAATCAATATACTGCTGTATAATTATCACAACAGATGCTTTCCATGCGACAGACAAGAGGAGATCCATGAAGGTCATTAGGATACAAAATGCGAATATCACTATTGTTTAATGTGTCACACAGACATACGCACTAAGCAACAGAGCGGTGTTCTATAGATTAATTGTGCAATGTGTACCCATATGTACAACAACAGGCGAAAACATTTTCACAAACGATTGAGGATAGTTAAAATGTTAAGAGCATCGATTGTTCTCTATATAACAAGTTCAGGTATAAGGTGTTACCTTCGGGCACAGGCAAACATAATACATTTAAGCCGGTATTTCGCTCAAATGCTCTTATCAGAAGGAAAGGTAGATTATAAAGCTTTGAAATAGACACGGTATTTTGATGCTGTTTAGTTTTTCCGTTTCATTCACCTGCAATGTACAAGAGTCTGTGAGTCAGAAGGTGTGCCTGTATGACGCACTTTGTTCCAAAATTGGACTAAAGAGGCTGTTGAGTCAGGAACGCCTCTGTCTGGCCATGCAGTAAAGTGGAACTGTGTCACGATCTTTTGCTCTATATAGCCCATCTATTAGAAAAGAAAGAAATTTGTTCCTGTAGTTTAAACAGGCTCTGTCTGTGTAAAAGCGCGGAATCACTAACATAATTTGTAATTCTCCAAATTCAAAATAACAGCAAACTTATTATTAAAAATGCGATGATCCGCTTTTGTTACACCCTATAGAATACGATGCAGTATCCGCTGACTTATGAAATATTGGTGACAGCCGGTGATCAAAACTCTTTAGAAAAAAAGCAAACTATAATGAGGAACATGTAGTTAAATTATTATAAGGAACACAATGGAGGAGTCGTCTCTGTGCAAAATTATCCATCTCCTATTAGAGTAAGCTACTACTAAAATAATATGAATAGTTCAAATACTAGTCGTCCATTTTAAGTAATTTTAATTTGAGTATCAGACAGTCCAGGGTGTAATATGCTTCTCTGTGTTTGTGTGGCATGCTGAATGGATTGTGTTATGCTTTTTCTGGGTAACTGAAGTATGTTTACAGCGCCTACAGCGTCACAATGGAAATCGTTGTTTCGTTGGTTAGAAGCTGTTGCTTAATGTTGATAATATACAAATAATAAGTCCAAGCTATACAGCTAGAGTGTTACATATTGAAGTCAGAGGCAACACGAAAGAAACAAAATATACAATGATTTGACTTTAGGTCGGGTAATCACGGTTTTCTTTTTTATATTATATTACACTTTTATCATTTATATAGATGTGTTATTTACCTGCGAAATTTTCAAGACTCGAATGGTATATTCCGCGCAGACGTCTTCGTCAATCATCTCCACTTGTATTATTCCAAATTTCATTGCACCTGTTGACGGCCAATATTTGTGGCATTTTTGCTGAAATATTAAGTAAAACCATCAATGAAATATGTTCTAATCTTTCTGGCATTTGGAATGAATGTTATAACAAACGTAAAGGGGGAACACTATTCAATAACAAAGCTGGTCATGGTTTAAACAGTTTTGTAGTTCACTAAAACCAAATATAATAAGTCTTGGTATATGAAAGTATACATGTCTACTGGATCGAAGATGAACATTGAGTTCCAATTAAATGACGTGGTAGCAACACAAGTACGATGATGCATTACAAAAGGCCCCTTACTAAAATGGTTTCTAGAAACTGTCAATCTTGTTTTTATAAAAACGAATTATCTGCGTTACACGCATTAATTGAGAAACGATTCATCACGAAACTATCATTCCAGGTGCTTCAGATTCAGGTACTGTATGTTAAAAAATTATGCTAATTTTTAACACTTTACAGGAAAACAATAAGTGTAATACGTTTGCTAAATAGACATTGCTTGATCAAACGGATCAAGTCTTATAATTATATTCAACTGTTATTATTATGTTCGTCTTTTTTATTTTATTCTATAACATATTCACCATGTATTTGTGAGAAAACTAAAACTATCGTTGCTCCAGAAACATTTGCATTTACAGAGCAGGTTTAACTTCTTTCTTGTTCTCTATCTTTGTACATCCGGATAAAACAATAAACGGTATCGATGGTATTTTTCGTACTGGGAGGAGCAGCAGAATGATTCATGATTTCCTATCAAAACCTACTGGAACTGAAAGCAAGTTAAATTAAAAATGTAAATGTACACTAGAAATGCATGGAAGAAAAATCTTAGAAGATACAGAAAAATAAACAGAATTGCAAATATGAATATGTTCATTCTCTTTATTGTGTTGAGTTGATTTGTTGTTACTTTACTGGGACTTGTTGCAAATGATTTGAAAGAAAAGTTACAGAGCAAACTAGCATGAGGAGATAAATAATTTAATCAACTAATGCAAAATACTGAAATCCAAGATACTGAGGAGCTTCCAAAGGCTTTTCAGAGGAGGAAAATAAATAAAATAGGAAACATTACAGGAAATGTCCAGTGAGATAACGGGCGCAGAAAACATAGGAGAAATGGAAAATCCATTTGAAAAACGTTACTTCTGATACATGAATTAGCTTACCTAAAGAGGATATTTATTGTACAAATTAAATTGAAATCGAAATGGAGAATCTATTTCTCTAAGCAGAATTGATATTCTTGTTGGTTATAACAAGGCTTCACTTGAACTAAACAACAAAGAATTATGTTATATCATAGACAAGAATGTTACTGAATAAGTAGACAAAACATAGCTTGATGATAAACAACAAGTTGCTGATATATTTCACAAGAGTTACTAGATCAGAACAGGTACAATATGATTAAATATTTATGATGATTATAGCTTGCTTTATTTATTTAATATTGTAGTTCAAACTCTGGACGCTGGAGGAGAAATATGAGAGGAAATATCAAATGTACAACAGATCCTTCAAGCTACTGATCGAAAGAGAACTTTAAGGATAGATGCATTAGAATGGAAGACTACCAAGTACCTAGATAATGAAATCCAATAAACCATCAAGAGAAAAAGGAGTTTTTGACGAAGAAGAAGAAACAGAAGAAGAACCCATTCCAGGGACGAAATGCAAAACAAGACAATCAAGCGAATAGCAGAAGAGACCCATTTGAGTGAAAGAAATCAAACGCCAAGAGAGTAAAAAGAAGAGAAAGAAAATTAATTTTGTGGTGCATTTAGAAATTCAAATGCGAGTCTTATTCTAGAGCATTTACCAAAACAGTAAGTCTATCTATGGTCATGACTTTTAAAAAATAAGACATTCAAACACAAAGAAACAGATATATATTTCACAATGTAAGGAGTTATTGTTTTTTTTTTTTTATTTGGCAATGGCGAGTAGTATTGCTTTTGTAAGATATCTGAGATGCATTCAACAGGACCGTTGGATTTTTAAAAGTTATGGAGAGAGAGATTAGGAGCTGGAATTCCACATCAAATCAAAGTTGATTTGTTTGCTGCCATGAAACGATCAAACCCTTCAAGGAGACCCAGTAATAAAGAGATTACTTACTAAGAAAAGTTTTGGCTAATATTCTCTCTAGCTATCATGAAAGGGAACATATCAATGCTTTTCCGAAATCCTTCTGCTTCACCTACGCCTAAGGATTCTAACAAACAAAAAAATCCAATAATTCCACAATAAGGATAGGTACCTATTCTGCAGGGTCCTGGGGCTTGAGCTTGGTAAAGTTCACCATGTACGTGTAAGGGGTAGCTGAAACATTTTGTCAAGTTGTATTATTTGAAGTTTTAAACTTGAATGGATTCATCAGAGGCTACTTGACGATTTTCTTTATGGACGAACTTTTCCTGAATGTCTTTGGCAGGAGGAAGACGAAAATGGTATTCGATAACGAGCAACAGTGTCCTCCCTCAAACTGGATAGGTGGAACGTCCACCAAATCTTCTCTCGTAATATGAGGCGACTCAGTACAACATCGTGGCTTTGTTCCTGGTGTGATGATAGCAAACTTATCAAGTTTGTTGTACTTAAGAAACCATCATCTTAATCACTAAATATATATTACTCATTCGTTAAAGGGTTAACTCATTCAGTTTCACAATCAATCAGTGAAGATGGAAAAGCCACAACAGATCGCACTTATGGTCAGAGTTACAGAGACTGATTCGAAAATTCACTGACAACGGGTCTTTTTGAGAAACTCAAGACTGCTAATATCTAGATAAAATTAAATATACATGTTTATGTATAACAGGATAAAGGTGTACCGAACGTCAGTGAAAACAAAACTTCAAAGACAGGAGCTAATAGGTACCGAGATAAAAGTAATGATGTATGGCATTATTGCCAAGAAAAGGAACATGATAAGTTAGAGTGCCCAAGAATGTGGGCAAAAAGAAGAGATTTCAGAGAAAGAGGAACCATTTCTAGCGATAAAATGTAAAGGATAACAAGCAGGAGAAGCAGCAGTAAAACTAATTTCAGTGGCGATGTTTAAAAAGGCAAGACAGTAACAATAAAATAAAATTCGACTTTAGGTATGTGTTTAAAAACTGCCTTGTTTGTTTTATTCGAGACAATAAGTCCAGATCCTAGCAAAATCTATATCTTGAGTTGCTTCTTTTTATATCGATAAGATGTTTAAATAAACACACACACACACAAACACACAAACACACGCACACACACACAAACACAAACATGATAAGATAGCATACAAAGAGTTTCATGTGTATAATTCACTAGCACTAGTACCACTGTTCTCTACTGATTGTACATAGATGATAGTATATACATATTATGTATGGTGTGTGCATAAACCTGCCATTTCGTCCTCTAGGGTTGGCTACGTTAGTAGTTTTGTTGATAAGAAGATAGTAGCGTTTGTCGGATCGATGTATCAGTGGATTTAGTTTTATTTATAAGGTTTGACTTCTATTTCATCCCTTTTCTTGGTTAGTTGGCGTATATGTAAGCTTTCCTACCAATTAAATGTGAGTATGTGTGTATACGTAAGCACTCCAACTCATTTCGCTGATAAGGAGGTGTTATTGATGATTTTGTAGATAAATGGGTGCTGGTCAATCAATTGGCGTATTGGTGTTTAGGTGTAGGATATGTGTCTGCTGGCCAGTACGACGGTGCGTAGATTATTTGGTAGGTGTGTGAATATTGGACAGGGATGAATCAGTCATTGCTTATCTAAACGGCGTGTTCGTTAGTAAATGTAGACGTTGGTCAATGCAGGGGTAATTACGTGTAATTTTAACATTATATTTCCATGTCAATACAACGGTCAATGCTGTGAATTCTATTGAGATTTTAACACTATAATACTCCTTGTTCATATAACTATCCATCAAGTTAATCCCGTTAAGAGTCCGCAATGGCATGCTAATGTTACATTCGCCTCGTACGTAGAGTGCCATACTAATGTTAGACCTATGGGGATTATGACATGGAATTCTCATTGTCCGTATAGAAACATCATTCCAAGATAGCAGCCTCATGTCAATTTCCCTGTACCTAGAGTGCTATATTTGTCCGTATATCGAATTAATTTACTGCTGTTAAGTTTGGTTTCCCATTCGTTAAAAATGTTGCTGTAATTAGGTCTACATTAATGATATAGCTTGCTTTCGCCTTAACTTTCTTTGTATGCGTTATGCTTCCCCAGTAGTTTACAAATTAGGCGAAGAATCAGCAATCATACCACTAATGTGATTTGCAAGAGGCTCACGTCTTACAATGTAGTATGCCCTAAAATATGTACGAACAAAAGGCTGTACATATAAAACCAAGATTGCATAGCCATTTACCTAAAGACATCAATCTGGTTCTGACTCACTTCCTTATATAATGAAGGAAATAACAAACGTGCATTCTTTCTCTCTTTTTAATAGGGCCATTTCACGAAACATTTCTTGAGAATGACAAATCAAAAACTGGGGCTCACGTTTTCAAAATTAGTTACTTGTTACCATCTGCTAGGCTTGAAATTATAGTCTGGCTCTTCTATTCACCAAAATATGTTAATGTCTGCACTGGAACCTCACATTTTTTGCCTTATTAGAATTGAGTTTTTCCCAGTTTGTTCATAATGCGTTTGTTGTATATTCAATGCAAAAAGTTAATGTGTTGCTCTGAAAACTTTTCAGGTTATATTTACCTTCCCTTGTTCGTATAATTCAGTGAGCATCACTATTTTCATGATATTGTACTGCCAGATCATTCGCCAAAAGTCGTTCACAATAGTGGTTGTCGGCCCTTTGAATATAGATTGATATTGACACATACAATTTACTAACTTTAGTAGAAAAACATAGACATCGACAACTTTTACTAAAGGGTAGACTTGTCAAAGGTTTGTGGAAGCTGATATGTAAAGTGAGATTATTGTCTTACGTTATTTAGATCGGTGGCGTATCCATGAAATGGAACAGCATTTCTAATAAAACAATAAAAAGCGCCGGAATAATTGGCAAAGCCTTAATAATGAGCACATAGACATAGAACAATTTGAGCAAAAAGTTACATCAGAGAAGAGTCAATGGATATAAAACTGAAAACCTTTTTAATTGCATCACATACTTATTTAACATATTCATCTCCTCTATTTCTATTCCAAGATACATGAGTATGTAAGTCAGGTGTTTAATTACAAGAATATAAGCAAAATAGATTTTTACAGTTTTTTTTCACATGCATATCAATATTTCTTTCTTTGAAATACTCTACGTTGTGTGTACCTTGGGCTGCAATATATGCGTTGTTTGTTTTGTAGCCCTGAAAATAAATGATTACAATGCATACAATTATTCTATTACGTGGCCTGGAATTTATACTTGATCATGTAAAGACAATAAAGTAATGAGGTGGAGAAGGTTTAGTTGCAGTAGTTTACCTACATGTTAGTGGCAATTTTTTAATGTATATTTTTAAAATCCTACCAATGTATTCTGACTAAATAAACTGTTCTTTATCTGTATTTTACAATATCTATGTGTCTAATCGATATTACTTTAAAATATTTTTTTCTAATACGAAAACATATCACCACTAAAAGAGATTATTATCCTCTCATTTTTTCAAAACGAAAAGGAGTTTTACAGTCCATTAGTATGTATCAACTTAAAACTATGTCCTATATCTAAAAAGAGCAGGAACTTATAACTTGGGCAAATGACACAATAGTTTAATGCTTTTAGATTATGCCAACACTTTCAGAGTTGCAATCAGGCCCGAGTGGACATGATTTTGGGCTATGGAAACCGAAAGGGCATATATTTGCAAATAGTGTGATTCACACACTAAAACCACCAATACACTTGCAGGGCCTTGACGGATGAATACATATGCGTGGACATTATCTGCTCAAAGGATATACGTAAATGGCCGACATTAACTATGCTTCCCCATCTTGTCTGACATGACTCCCGGGTCCTATTTAGAAGACTATTACGATCTCCAGCTAAAACAAAAACAAGCATTAGATGGGAATTGATATATCTTAATTGTATGAACTTGGGGTATTTTCCAAACCCTTGTAGCAAATCAGAAGGTATTTAGATGCCTTCGCGATACAAACACACAATTGTCGTGAGGCATGATAAGATGGATGTGTGGCAAGTAATTTCCTCGTTTGCGGTTTCTGATTCCATCGGCCTAACTATTGGGTCATTGACTTAAATTGTTTTGAGATCGCCACTATCTACGTAACATTTACCAGACACGAAAAGTGAATGTTGAAATGCAACAGTCATGGACCCCTTAATTCGTCATCACTTTAAGGAACTAAACTTAAAAATGGAAATGAAGTTCACAATGATGCACTGGGGATATTTGCAAAGTTTGAATCCAACGTTCCTTACATTGATAAAACAGGCATTAATATAATCCGAATCAGGCTCGTCGGGAAGTGGATTCAGTACAACACGTGTCTTGTCATCTGAAAGAAAATCACATTTACTTGTTTCTCGACATACAACTGGCCGTGTAGACACGTTGTTGATATTTATGTCTTGATGATGATGATGATGATGATGATGATGATGATGATGATGATAACGGTGTTGTTGATGAATGCACCTGCATTTAATGTAATTGCCGATTCACCACTCATAAATGTCTGAAAAGTCACGTTTTGTCAATTAATCTTCTTTCAGCACTTTTTCATTTTTGTCACCTATAACAATTGACAGTGATTATTTCCTAATGAATTTAATTAATTATTTTGACACTTTCTGTGATATTTATTTTATTACCACTGTTCGTCTTGTTTTATACACACGCTTGGGAAATAAACCTATTTTCAACATATGCAGTCAATATAATGATGCTTTATAATCCATGTTTCAGTGCATAAATAAATGATGATGGACATTGATATGTTTTTGTTCAAAAGAATCCGATACGATATTTGTTTAAATTGGAAGAGCAACGTCCATTTCAATCTTTACTAGTCTGTATCTTTGTGTTGTAACTGAAAGTGTTTTATACAGCTATGAAAGATCCTACAATAGTGAATTGGAGTTGTCGTAACTAATCATCTTGGAAGCTGATAGGGACGTATGTATCACGTACAAGCATAGATCCCCTTGTATCTGTTCTTCGGTCGATTTGTAGGCTTTAATGCAACGTTCATATCGTACTGGTGTCCTGATATGATGCTCTGTGAAATGCAAAAGATAAGCTTATTTACTACGACATATAATGCTTTTACATTTTCTAAACGATAGATTGAGGACTGTACGGGTTAGTTTGAACTATTGGATAATTATTTTTAGTGTCTAGTAGAAGAGTTGTAACAAAACCTTATAGTTATGCAGTATTTACAAATATTTGTCATTATTACCCCCTCTCGTTCTCTTTAAACAACATAGGATTCCTATTGACAGTGTATATCAAGAAAAATGCTTTAACAAATGCACAATCCTTTCTGTTCCTTAAAATGATCGATTTGTGTTTCATCTAAACCTTAAACACGCGCTTTTCTTCAATGCAGTTTATTAACCACATATATTCTATTACTCCACAAGGTTACAACAGTTTTTGCTAGATAGTGTACACACTTAATGACATAGTAAACAAAAACAAGAACTAAGCTCATTTCCACGTCGCAGATAATAATATCTCAAAATAATTTATGGTTTTGATATAGATCTGTGTTTCTGGAGAATGTATTCGCATTTATCATGCAAACTAATTTATATTCTTGTGAAACAAACTGTTAAACCAGCTGTATTGGTAATTTAGAAGCAAAATTATTTGAACACGGCCAATGTCCGATTGTCAGTTTTAATCTCCGAATGTACTCTTGCACTAAGTTTATTCCATAAAATTCAGGCTAAAAATGACAAATACCTTAATTTAACTGAACAAATATTAAAAACCGACAACACTAGTTCAGAATGTGAATGCAAATAGATTATAACAATAAAAACATAGACACGGCAGTAATTAGGCCAAAACCTATAACAAATGCATGATGCACAATATGTCACTTAAACTTTCGTTGTTCGCAAAAGCAGAGAGAGATTATTTATCCAAATTAGCCGAGAGTTAGTGGTTTTATATCATTGTAGGGGTATCAATTACAGTCTGTTGTTGGTCGTTTTATTGACCAACAATGATATTTATTTCACCGATTTATTTTGCCAAAGAGTGAGAAACTGTGCTTTACCTTGTATTCTTGTTCAATATTTTCCGAAAGGTATACTCCATTTTTGACATAGTCTTCAAGGTTCTCTATAAGTATTCTCTTATTATCCATATTACAGTACACACTACGGTCATCACTGGGTTCTATCTCAGATCCTTTAGAAGAAATATCAGCAGATGTATCTGGACGCGTTTCCTCTGTTGAAAAGTGTACCTGTACATTAATTTCGACCGATACCAACTTTGGTTTCTTATCCTCTGCTTTCGCCGTGGTCTTATCAGCGACACATATTCTGTTATTAGGTGCTTCATATGTCAAATTTGAAACCGGTTTTTGAACATCAATCATCATACCTAAATTTATCCAAACAATGAAATATGGTTTGGTAAACATTATACATTAGAGAAATACGATCATAATAATGAGTATTATTTCAAGATTTTACACAGTACAAATATTTCATTCTACACAGAGCCACAGGGTATGACCTATTCATTATATATCCTTAAGCATATACTTATAGGTCATATACTTATAGGTCATATACTTATAGGTCATATACTTATTCTATGCCTCAGGCATAACCAGTAAACATTAGATATTTCATGAAACGGGTTTTCAAATTATTCTTACTCTGTCCTTTTGTAGTTGTGGCATTGTAACTAACAAAAATTCCATATAAAGTGTAATACAAATCAAGATAATGTAAGTATGGAATTTAACTTTCACCTTGATTTATAGTCGATACATTTTCGTACGTATTTGAAATGCCGTCACAGTTGTTTTCCTTCATTTCGTCTCTGTACTTCATTTGCTGTTTCGCCGAAGAAAGACGCCTTTTTTAAGGGATAAATGTAAAAGGAAAATGTTCGTTTGTAAGGAGTACAGTAATACAATTGAACTGAAACCAGTTGATGTGACGACAGTAAACTATCCTGTACACTTAAGAGAATTGACACAATTAAGGAAAGTCTAATCTATGCAAGGCATCCCCAATTACACAAATTCTAACACCTTTCACAAAGGTGCAGCCAGCGTAATAACACACCTTTATGAACGAAATGACGACAAATTAACCGCAGAAGAATTTTAACTCATCACGCGTTGTTATTGGGCATAGAATATAGATTATGTTCATAATCATTTGAAGGGCAAAGAAGAAAATGCTATATTAATAAATAGTTGGGTATATTGATTATCTTTTACGATATAAATGCTGCAAGTTAAAGATATATATAAATCCATCTATTTACTAATGTGATTAAAATATACGTAGCATGTACCCATATATTGCATCTAAACACGCAGACACAACCACATACATATATACACACACACACACACACACACACACACACACACACACATATATATATATATATATATATATATATATATATATATATATATATACCCTATATATATATATATATATATATATAAAGAGAGAGAATGTCACCCAGGCTCTCACCTTCTCTTCCACAGCACTAATCCTGTAGCTATCAATATAAGGACAAGAGCGCTGACAGCCCCTCCCACAGCACTGCCAATGGAAGCTATATTTAGTTCTTGCCTTTCAGGTTCCAGCACTGAAGAATGATAAAATTATGTAATATGTTACTTTTTTGGCACACAGAAATAGGCATTTATAATAAAAGGCGAACTATTCTTTAAATAGTGGCTTAAACGTTAATCCGCAAGTGCTAATTCCATCAAAAAAGGCTCTTTATATTCCTAACGTTTCATATATTTTGAATAGCCGAATTCATCACAATAATACATATCCTGTTGTGATATCACTAACTCATGAGGTAAATTCTTTAAGTATCAGATATTTTATGAGTGAGTAGTAGGTTGGATTTGGACACTCTTTAAATTCTTAAGTGTTAAGTTTGACATTTTAGATGCCAAGTTGTATAGTGTAATGAGACATGTGGAAAATAGGTGAGCAGCTCAGATCTAATATGTTCTTTATAGCATTAAAAGTAATCGACGTTATCAGAAACGTATGTATACGAAGAAAAGATATCGTTACTGATATGCTGTATTAACTAGATTATTACATTGTCATATACGTTTTACCTGGACAAAACTCATTTGGGATCTCAAGAACAGATATACTTTGATCGTATTTGTAACGTTGGAAATGCGTTATCATTAATTAATTTGATTTAAAAAATGAAGTATTTCAATTAGTTCATAATATGTATTTATTTTTGAATTATGTAACAATAAAGCAAGTATTTTATTGTAGTTCTTATATCGGTTTCGTAGTTTACAGTTTGCATTGAATATTCTGATTTGATCTGTCGAAAGACATATTTAAAAGCATTAACATATTATGTAAAGTGCATTTATTACTTACACAAAATGCACAAGATATCACTTTACACCAACATCGAATCTTGGAGAAGTGCCTTTTATGGACGACTAATATTTGTTGGAGAGTGACTAATCAGATTACTGTACATCTTTAAAAATTTAGGTTCGTATACCAACCCAAAAGTTATTGCAGGTAGAGCTAATTTGCATTAAATTAGTTATTTACCTGTGTTACATAAAGACCCATTGTATCCCGAAGAACATCCACTTGTGCAATTGCCATTAACATGATGGCAGGATGATCCATTGGCACAATGACCGCATGGTTGACTACAATTTAGTCCAAACCATCCCAATGGACAAACTGAAGTGAATATAAAACACAGTTAATTTACGTTCGTATGTTAAACTTACCGGTAGAGGTAATTTGCATTAAATTAAAATGAATACAAAACACTTAAAGTAAATGAAGAGTCAAAGAGAAATTGTGTTCATGTAACAATAGCGAAATATGCATAAGGGGTGAACGATTTCAAAGAATAACCAACTAGCATTATATATTGGGAACCTCAAGGTTTTATTATCTTCAGTATGTTACATGATCCAGTGTTATAATGCATTCATTAATTATGTTAACATAATTTAATCCGTAATATTTGGATGGAAATCCTGCAGAGATATGACGACACAAAAAGAATAATTAATGAGAATTAATTTGTAAAAATAGATTTCTTCAAAAAGAAGCAAAGAATGAGGTATTTGGGGCAAATGGGTTTTAAGGACGACTAATATTTGTTGGAGAGTGATTATTCAGATTACTGTACATTGTTTAAAATTTAGGTTCGTATATTAACTCTAAGGTTATTGCAGGTAGAGCTAATTTATATTAAATTAGTGTTATTTACCTGTGTTACATAAGACCCCACTGTATCCCGGAAAACATCCACTTGTGCAATTTCCATTAACATGATGGCAGGATGTATCACTGACACAATGACCGCATGCTTGACTACAATTTTGTCCAAACCATCCCAATGGACAAATTGAAGTGAATATAAAACACAGTTAATTTACGTTCGTATAATAAACTTACTGGTATTACCGACAGAGGTAATTTGCATTAAATTGCTGTTATTTACCTGTGTTACATAAAGACCCATTGTATCCCGGAGAGCATCCACTTGTGCAATTTCCATTAACATGATGGCAGGACGAAACACTGACACAATGACCGCATGCTTGACTACAATTTTGTCCAAACCATCCCAATGGACAAACTGAAGTGAATATAAGACACAATTAATTTACGTTCGTATATTAATCTTATGGGTATTGCGGCAGAGGTAATTTCATTAAATTACTGTTATTTACCTGTGTTACATAAAGACCCATTGTATCCCGGAGAACATCCACTTGTGCAATTTCCATTAACATGATGGCAGGATGAATCATTAGCACAAGGACCGCATCCATGATTACAATTTTGTCCAAACCATCCCAATGGACAAACTGAAGTGAATATAAAACACAATTAAATTACGTTCTTATATTAAACTTACGGGTATTGCTGGTAGAGGTAATTTGCATTAAAGTACTGTTATTTACCTGTGTTACATAAAGACCCATTGTATCCCGGAGAACATCCACTTGTGCAATTTCCATTAACATGATGGCAGGACGAATTACTGACACAATGACCGCATGTTTGACTACAATTTTGTCCAAACCATCCCAATGGACAAATTAAAGTGAATATAAAACACAGTTAATTGACGTTCGTATATTAAACTTACGGGTATTGTGGCAGAGGTAATTTGCATTAAATTACTGTTATTTACCTGTGTTACATAAAGACCCATTGTATCCCGGAGAACATCCACTTGTGCAATTTCCATTAACATGATGGCAGGATGAATCATTGGCACAATGACCGCATGCTTGATTACAATTTTGTCCAAACCATCCCAATGGACAAACTGAAGTGAATATAAAACACAGTTAATTTACGTTCGTATAATAAACTTACTGGTATTACCGACAGAGGTAATTTTCATTAAATTGCTGTTATTTACCTGTGTTACATAAAGACCCATTGTATCCCGGAGAGCATCCACTTGTGCAATTGCCATTAACATGATGGCAGGATGTATCACTGACACAATGACCGCATGCTTGACTACAATGTTGACCAAACCATCCCAATGGACAAGCTGAAGTGAATATAAAACACAATTAATTTACGTTCGCATATTAAACTTATGGGTATTGCTGGTAGAGGTAATTTGCATTAAATTACTGTCATTTACCTGTGTTACATAAAGACCCATTGTATCCCGGAGAACATCCACTTGTGCAATTTCCATTAGCATGATGGCAGGGTGAATCATTAGCACAATGACCGCATGCTTGACTACAACTTTGTCCAAACCATCCCAATGGACAAACTGAAGTGAATATAAAACACAGTTAATTTACGTTCGTATAATAAACTTACGGGTATTGCCGACAGAGGTAATTTGCATTAAATTACTGTTATTTACCTGTGTTACATAAAGACCCATTGTATCCCGGAGAACATCCACTTGTGCAATTTCCATTAACATGATGGCAGGATGAATCATTGGCACAATGACCGCATGCTTGATTACAATTTTGTCCAAACCATCCCAATGGACAAACTGAAGTGAATATAAAACACAATAATTAAATTACGTTCTTACATTAAACTTACGGGTATTGCTGGTAGAGGTAATTTGCATTAAATTACTGTTATTTACCTGTGTTACATAAAGACCCAGTGTATCCTTGAGAACATCCACTTGTGCAATTTCCATTAACATGATGGCAGGATGAATCATTGGTACAATGACCGCATGCATGACTACAATTTTGTCCAAACCATCCCAATGAACAAACTGAAATGAATATAATACACATAAAGTAAATAAAGAGCCAAAAGACAAATTATGTTCATGTGACAATAGCGAAATATGCATAAGGGATGAACGATTTCAAAGAATAACCTAGAAGTATTATATATTGGGGACGTCAAGGTCTCATTATATTTAATATTGTACGTGATCCAGTGTTATAATGCATACATTAATTATGTTAACATAATTTAATCCATAATATTTGGATGGACATTCTGCAGAGATATGACAACGCAAAAAGAATAATTAATGAGAATTAATTTATTTTTGTAAAAATAGATTTCCTCAAAATGAAACAAACAATGAGTTATTTATGGCAAATGGGTTTTTTAAGGACGACTAATATTTTTTAGCGAATGACTAATCAGATTACTGTTCATCTTTTAAAAATTAGGTTTATATATTAACCTTAAAGGTATTGCACTGATAGGTAATTTGCATGAAATTACTGTTATTTACCTGTGTTACATAAAGAACCACTGTATCCCGGATAGCATCCGCCTATGCAAGTTCCATTAACGTGATGGCAGGATGAATCATTGGCACAATGACCGCATGCTTGGTTACAGTTTTGTCCAAACAATCCTTCTGGGCAAACTAAAACGAAAGCAAGACGTTTGAAGAAACAAAATGCAAGACAACATGGTCTCATTAACTCCAGCATTTTGTATGACAT
This sequence comes from Megalonaias nervosa, assembly GCA_016617855.1. Taxonomy (NCBI): domain Eukaryota; kingdom Metazoa; phylum Mollusca; class Bivalvia; order Unionida; family Unionidae; genus Megalonaias; species Megalonaias nervosa. Next base: position 14,791 of record JAECUM010015865.1, on the reverse strand, counting down.
ATCTTTTAATGCATTTATTTCGAAAATAAAAGTTAACATTATAAACAGACGTTAAAATGAACAAGTTTTCTAGAAAGCATAATCGTATCTGTTACAAGTATTATTTGGAAGGAAAGACAGTAGATCGAACGTTTCCAAAGAATAACCTACTAGTATTATATTTAGGCGACCTCATGGTCACGTTGTCTTCAGTATTTTGCATGATCCAGTGTTATAATGCATTCATTAATTATGTTAACATATTTTAATCCATACCATTTGGATGGATGTCCTGCAGAAATATAACAACAAAGAAAGAATAATTTATGAGTATTAATTTATTTTTTAACAGAAAGATTATCTCATAAAGATACAAACAACGAGGTATTTGAGGCAAATTGTTTTTAGGTACGACTAATATTTGTTGGTCAGTGAATAAACAGATTACATCTTTGAAAATTTAGGTTCGCATATTAACCTTAAGGTTATTGCAGGTAGTGTTAATTTGCATTACATTACTGTTATATACCTGTGTTACATAAGGACCCATTGTATCCCGGAGAGCATCCACCTGTGCAAGTTCCATTAACATGATTGCAAAATGAATCATTGGCACAATGACCGCATGTTTGACTACAGTTTTTTCCAAACAATCCCAATGGGCAAACTAAAACGAATGCAAGACGTTTGAAGAAAGAAAAAAAAACCAAAAAAAAACCAAAAAAACAATATTGAAAACTCAATTATTCTGTTTTTCTGTAAGAAAGGAGAAATATGAGGAAAAGGGGCAACATTCTTAAAGAAAACACAAATAACCCTAAAATAAACAAAATTCAATTACATCTAACATTTCTATTTTTGCTTGATTGGGAAACTTTTAAAGAAAAGATAAAAGCCCAAAGACTTCTAGTACTATTTTTGTGGCACCTCATTATTGTACATAAGATGAGCTCACGTCCAAGATCGCATTACCATTGGTATGCTCAAACAAGAAGCCAGCATGGTCCCGAGGGCCACAGGTCGTTTGAGTTTATCATGCTCGCTGACAGTCTGCTTAATGTTTGGAATAATAAACTACAGAAGGATTTAAAAGTTCTGTGGGTATCAGGTGAGATATTATAGAAATGGCCTAATCAAACCAATGATACTAAATTATTTGTTTGAACCAGACAAATTATTATGATTATATAATGCCCTTTTCATGCACACATATGATTTTGTTATAAGACTATTCTCAGAAATGTATAATCTATTATTTGTATTATTTATCAGCTAAGTAAATCACATATATTTAAAAATATATGAATTTGTTATCATAAACGATTCTAACTGGTGCCTTCAAGATATAGCCATGCAATCTACTTTTTACCATAATCTGTACCGAAATACTGCATGTATGGTGGCACCAATCTAAACCAATCAGCTTTAGGATGCCATTTCATATACATAAACCTCACTTTTTATCAATACATGTTTCAAACTTACACATCTTGTTTGATCAATATGTTTACATAAATGCAAAGCATACAATATCAATATTCAAATTTGCCAACTGGACGTTATGTCGCTTTGCTTTTATGTTGTTTCTAATCATAGCGTATTATAAATCCTTGGTTAGATGACAATTGGACAGGATGTACAGTATCATAAGGTTAACCAGACAGTGGCTACAACACCTCAGCAATATGACTGGATGTCGTTCATAATTAAATCATTGGACTTATTGATCATACACCAAAATTTAGTTTTAAAATTATTAGGAATGCAACTTCCAAAGTGATAAAAGGTTCAGCAAACTGGATATAAAAACCACAGCTTCTCTAATCGCATATATTTAATGCCTCTGATATATTTAAAATAAATGCATAGAGAATTTTTCATGGTTACATAATATATTTACGAAAACGACTAACAAGTTTCTATCTTTTAAGGGTCTTGATGTCTAAATGATTGCAATCATGCAGAGAATATAAGATATTTGTGTAAGTGAGTGCGTGTGATTTGGATCCTTTCCATAGCTTTAAAAATTGTTCAGTAATATCGCTAAGATGTCTGCCGTGTAGCAGTTGATAGTGATGTCGAGCATTGGGACATCATGCGGCAGACATGTAGAATCATTTCCGAAGCAGTCACATTATCCTGACACCATGCCCACTAGTCCTAATACTAATCTCTTAATGATGGGTGCCTAGCAAGGCAGCTATTAGAAACATTTTTATAAGTCTTTGATATGACACGGCCAGGATTCGAACCGACGACCTCCCGCCTCCGAGGCGGACGCTCTAACCACTACGCCACAGGAGCGGTTTAATGTAAGGAATTTAAATTTAAATAAACACAAAAAGACTTATGTGATACCATGATGTGTTGCAAAGGGCTTGGGGCAATATGCCATATATCGATATTTACAATTTGTGAAACGTATTTAATCATTATCACTTCAATAAGGTCATACAAATGGTTATATTTCTGGTTTGAAAAAACATTCTTAACAACTACGGCCTCTGACATTTCACCAACGGTCAATATGATGCCAGTGTTAATGAAATTTACATTAAGCTCGTTTCTGACATAATGCTTATAGAGTGGTAACAAAAGCAACCAGTCAGATTACTTCATTTTTTGTGCAGATCTACTTCTTTATTATATCAAAATAAATACTGTTTCATTTACAATTTACTGTCAAAAATACATCTGCAAGTGTAATAACATTTTTGTCGATTTAGACGTCAGAATATTTCATTAATAATCGTTCTACAACTTGATACAATAAATTTATATCCAGAATTTTCTTTCAAAATTTGTGATCGAAGTACATCAAGAGTGGTAATATTCTTATCCATATAGATCTCAGAAAACCTCATTAATCTTCGTAGTTGATAATCGAATAGAAGATATGAGCTCAGTTATTAAGTGTTATAAATCTGACCAAATATTTACATGCACATAGGATTTACGAGTTTATCCATTTATCTGCGAAAATATGTCATTAATATTAAACTTGATGATCGTTGTCAAAGGCAATCGAGATCTCACTGATGGGAGACTACTAACCACGTCTGAACAATATCCGGTCAAAAACACAAAATTTGGTGAAGTTCAAAGCAATAACTAAATGAACACAAAACATCGAAATATTGCAATGCTATGTCATAATTTAATACTCTTTTTGATTTTTATAATAATTGTTATATGATGCCAGTGATAGTAAAAGGACAGAATAATTAGGCCATTAATTGGAGCATAGAATACACGCTTTGTAGATTTCTATTGATGACTTTAATGCGAAAAATAAAAGAACATTTCAGAAGTGAAACTTGAACAAAGAACACATAATGTAAGACACGCGATATTGAAACTCTGAACAGTTATATCACGGAAAAACAAATTTCACCGTCTAGTCAAAAACTGATCTATAAAGCTTGTATTTTATAATGTGCCTCTTATTTTAGCAGAAGAGGGATGGAATTCATTGTAATATGTAAATGAATCAACCAAAACAGAAAAGTGGAAATGATATAAAAAATGTACTTGCTAATATGATAAAAAACACAAATTGTCTATAATTTAGCTCATTTAGTGCTAGGAGAAAACAGCGGAAATAATAACAAAATACCTGTAGGTAAACTACTAAATCAATCTCCATCTTAACCATCATGCTTACCAATACTGCAGTTGTCTTTTGTCCACCCAGGTAAACAGCCATATATACATATCCCAGTATTCATACTGCATGATCCGTCCATAGCACACTTACCGCACTGTTGATCACAATTCACTCCATAAAGACCCAGACGACACGCTTCAAAGAATATGTCATATATTACATTGTATTCAACACAAAATCTATTAATGACGCGTCCTTAAACTCAAATTGAAAATAAAGAATGTAAATGAGACTAAGTATTACCGATCAGAATCGATTCATTTTAAAGGCGAAATGATCTTGAACTCGATGATTCAGAGTGCCCATGGTCTGAAATTTGACTTTGACAAATGCAACTTCTCTTAAAGGCATAATCTAGAGAAATGCAAATAAATGTCAGTAATAGAAGATCGCATATATCTTGCTGTTAATTCGGGTCTTCAATATGCTAAATCCACTCTTGGGTCAAATATTAAATACCAATGTGATGAGCTTGTCTGTCACCCAATGCATTAATCAACCCTCTCATTTCATGATTTTTAGATCTATTTCTTGTAATGAAGACTGAATGCTTGATTCTCAGCAGAATTGCGAATCCTTTCTAAAGAGAACATACCATTGCCTGTTTATGGGATATTAAACTAAGAAAACAAAAACCGATAATTGTGTTCATGGAATATTTGGATTTACAACTAATGTGGTTATAGTCGTATAAGTATAAAACATCCACTACCAGCTGGGAACATTTGAAAAGTGATGTATTGCCAAATATGAAAATATTTGAACTGACAACATAGTCTTGATACGTAAGCAATGTATTCCGAACAGAATTATTAAAGTTAAACCTTTGTAACCTCTATGCATCACAACCGCAATCAAAAGGTGCATAAGAAAACGTAAGAAGATCACATCCAAAGCCCAGCAATCTAATTAATCGTCTTACTGGTCCAAAACCTGGTTATCAACGCTTATGATATTCATCAGCCTTCTCAGTACAAAGTCTATTTTTGTCACCACAAAGAACAATAATTACCAAAGGATGACAAAGCTTAAGCAATGAACGATTTGTATAGACCACACAGTACTAGATGAAACACATGTCAACTATCTGGATATACCTTTATATACCGGTTAAGGATTGCATTCATTAGAACTAACGAAGTACAAAATATTCTGCAACACCTTCATCGTGGTATGATGTCTGCTCTCATTGGTATATATAACTGCATTCTGTGTGAACCGGGAAAGTAATTCTCAAGTCCACTTTGTTCCCATTTGTAACCTTGTAACCAATCTCAGACAAGTCGTGATTTCAGACTCTTAGAAGAATACCGTTTTGAAGAAGGTTGACCCCTTCTTTTTATCTAACTAAAAAGCAATATCTCTTGACTATGATTTTAAAACGCTGGTATTAAAACAAATATTTAATTACTTCCATGAAGAAATGTTTTCTTTTCTTCCTTCGACCATTCGAGATTGAAATAAATTATTCATGAAGATGCACCAAAGAGACTCCATTAACAACTTTAAAAGCGCATTAAAAGATAATGGCCCTCTTGTTCATATAAACTTTTATTTCTGTAGAAAGAAAGTTCACTAGGGCAACATTGATTTCTAAAGAATATAAATGGATCAACTCTTTCTATAAATGGACTCGTAGAAAGTACAAAACTCTTCCATTCTCCATGTATTACCCCAACAACAAAAACAGTTATTTTAGTTTAAATACCATCGTCAATGGTGAGATAAGGCTTCCATGTGAAGTACAAATTTCCAGTTCTTATTTCGTTCATATATTTATGGAAAAGTCGACAAGATTTACACCTGTTAATAACATGAATACACTTCTACGGATCATGAACAGCTGTAAATAGTACATCCCTTTTATCCATTGCAATTATTAGCTATTGCTTCGGGAATGTCTTGGTAGACAAGGAAGTACGGATCGTTGTTAATAATGCTTCTTTCGTCCTTTCTTTGTTCTTTCTCCCCAATTTACTCCTTATTTTCTCAACTTTATACGAACTGTCCTATATTTAAAAAGCTCCCCTATTGTTTTCTTTCCTTCCTTAATCATCATCTCTCACCATCTTTTTCCTTATTAACCTTTGGGATTTCTGTACTTTGACTAAATTATATCGTTTAAGTAAGAGACTCTCCACCATAACTATTCAATAATTTAAAATTAATGTCAATACACCTCATTATCAACTCACTCTCTCCTCCCCCCCTCCATTCATAGTGAGATGCATGTACTTTGTACTTTCAAGACAAGTCAAAAGTACAAGACTTATAAAATTCCAAAATAATAACTCCATCGTAAATGGAAGAAAAGGTTTACGATTCGCCAAAGAAAGTATAAATGCATAATTCTCTTATTATATACCAGATGACAGAAATATACAGTAATGCCATTGTGATCAAAAATGACTGGATAAAAGTTATCTTTTAGGTCCGAATGACAATTAGGTTTTACTAAGACATCCATAGAGGGGATCACTGTAAGTATCAATGACGTGTTACTGGCATGCACTTAAAATGACATACAATTGCATTTGCTTCCATTCCAGTTTTCTGCACAACCTCCAGGACAGATACCGTCGATCTTGTTCCTTCTGTCAATAGGACCTGCACAGAAGCATCGCGACTCACAGGACCATCCGCAAAAGTTATCTGGGCATTCTTTAAAGAAAATCATAAGCGAGTTAGCACACAAATTTTATACGCACATAATCAGAATCAGACTCAAGATATCCGAGTATAGGCCAATCAAATGAAAAGGTGTGAATAAATACAGAGATTATATAAATTACAAATTGTTGATAAAGCAGTTACTTATTGTTCGGTGTACCCATAAGTGAATGCATACTTTACATATAATTTTAAAATGATTTGGCATCAGTTTTGTCTCCTTATTTCATTATAGGTTATTCAAACATAATTGACCGTGCCACATGATTCTAAACATGAACCAAAAAATTGCAACTGGCAATATTTTTCGGACCCAAAGTATTCTAATTAATATGCGCTTTAGCAGACAGTGTGCCAGATTCGATGATATTGTAACCTACTGATACATTAATCGGATCACCATGCATGGAAATGTGAGTTGGCTCATTTATAATCTGAGACTGCTTTGCACTGAGATCTCGCCAAATAAGGTCTGAATTTAATCAAACTATTATGATTACGTACGAAGACAAAATTCGAAGCAACCGGTATATAAAAATGTGTTCTGAAGTTCGAAAGTTGGGTTTCTGAGCGTCTGAGCAGTGCAAGATATATTTTTCCTGACTTAAACTGCCACAAAAACCTCAAAACTGTTTATTCCCCAGAAATGTTCAGAATAAATCCCTGCCGCTCTAGCCTTTTGTCAGGAACAGTATCATAACGGTAAGTGCCAGTAAAAATGAATCATACGGAACTAGTGTAATGGAGATGCGAGTTAATCAACATTATTTCTAATACTTCTGACATCTAGATGAAGCATGCACACAGAGAGAGAGAGAGAGAGAGAGAGAGAGAGAGAGAGAATGTATTACAAACGTATGATCAGGATTAAGATAAATGTCCCGCCTACTGATGTTTTACCTGTTACGTATAGGCTCGTTCAAAAGTAACAAAAGAAAAGAGTGAAACCAACAAGCTTTGTAAGTTTTAACAAAAATAATTTATTTTCCTAGAAAACACGGTGAAAAGGTTAAAATAAAAAATAGGACTTGCAGTTTGTGAAGACAATCCAAACATTTATCCTAGTACTGCAAAAATACAAGTGTTATCACTAAATAGTTTTAACTGAACCCAGGTTCAAATCTTGATGACGTTCCAAGATGGAGGACGATGACGTCAGGTGAAGTCTTTATACGAATGTCAAGAGTTCCACGTTGAATCACAACTTGTAATGTTTCAATTTAGAATAATTTCAATCGAATGTCTATGTCACTTGTATAGTTCTCCAGAGAATAAATTATTATATTCTAAAAACAAATGAACTTCTGAACAAGCTGTCATCTATGATAACACACCTCGAGCTCCAAAGATGTAAAAATACAACACTTTAATGCACCTAATAGAAACATATCCTTCTTTTTGAAGATATATTATACGACTGAATATTTCACAGGGATCTGAGTATTTTTAAACTGAACTAAGACGTCATTTCAGGCGCGCACGATGGAACGCGTGGCTATTTCATCATCAAATAGCGCAGTAAGCTTTGCAATTTCACGTGGGCCAGAAAATGACCTTGGCAATAACCAATCGTTTTTACGTAGTGTTTAGTAAATCAACAAACCACGGCAGGATAAAATCGTGCTTATGAGAGTCATACTACGTTTTATATAAACATAATATCTCTTTCAAATATATCAGATCCCGTGAACATAATCATTACAATAAAATGTAATGATACAAAAATAATATAAACAGAATTTACAATTAACACACAAGTAATTAAATTACATATTCGTAACACTTTCCCCCATAAAGAAAAAAGAAAGATTTATGTAATAAAGGTTTCTTTTTTACCATATGTAAACTATACATGAGGTAATGAAAATTACATAAGAAGAACTCTTATGAATTATTCAAACTGTATATGCAAATAATATTAGTATACACGGGAAAGTGCATATGCAATCAAGTTGTCTTTTCCTTTGATGTGCCTGATATTGAGATTATATTCTTGCAAAAACAAACTCGACCTTAATAATCTTTGATTTTTATTTTTCATCTTGTCGATGAAAGTAAGGGGATGTGATCACTAAACACAACAACCGGAGAAGGAGCTGAGCTAATGTAAACTTCAAAATGTTGTAATGCCAATATTAAAGCCAAACATTCCTTCTCGATTGTTGAGTAATTTCTTTGGTGCTTATTTAATTTCTTAAAGAAATAGCACACTGGGTGATCAACACCATTTCTATCTTCTTGAATCAATACTGATCCTACCCCATCATCACGGGCATCCACAGATATTTTAAAAGATTGATAGAAATTTGGAGGTGTGAGAACCGGTGCACTTTAGAGTATGGCTTTTAACCTATCAAAAGCTTCCTGACATTTGTCAGTCCAAAGAAACTTGTTATTAGAAAAATTGGAAAAAAACTTGCGATAGTATCCGACCATACCCAAAAATGGCATCAGTTGCTTTTTACTGACAGGCACAGGAAAATCAGAGATAGCTTTGACCTTAGCATCGATAGGTTTAACTTGACCATGTCACACAATATGTCATAGACAAGTTACACAAGCACGGCAAAACTCACTTTTAGATAAATTGATTGTGAAATTTACATCAGTGAGTCTTTCAAAGAATTTCCGAATCGTGGCTAGATGTTCTTTCCAGATGTCGTTGTAGATGATAACATCATCCACGTAAGCATCACAATTATCTAGACCAGAGGTAATCCTATTCATTAAGCGTTTAAACGTACTTGGGGAGCCCTTCATCCCGAACGGCATTACTTTATATTGATAGAGTCCATCTGAAGTCACAAATGCCAAAATTTCTTTCGCTCTTTTCGTAAGTGGAGTTTGCCAAAAACCTTTCAGAAGGTCAAATTTGGTGACGTACTTGGCATTTCCAATTTTATCAATACAATCATCGATTCTTGGTAATGGAAATGAATCTGTTTTTGTCACACTGTTCACCTTCCTATAATCAGTGCACATACGGAAAGTTGTATCCGGTTTCGGAACAATTATGCATGGTAGACTCCAATCACTTTTACTGGGCTCTATGAAATCGTTCTCCAGCAAATACTGAATTTTCTTTTTCAAGTATTCCTGTTTGAGAGGGTTCATCCTGTATGGGTGTTGTTTCACAGGTTTTGAATCTACAATTTCAACGTCATGAAAAATTTTGTTTGTCCTTGTAGGAATATCTGGAAGCAAGTGCTCGTATTCGAATAATAACTGTTTAAGTTCATTCCTTTCTTGTTGTTGTAAATGTAATAGTTTCTGGTCAAGATCTTTTATAATTTCCGAATTCCGAAGATTTGTTGCTCCAAGATCAACAGTATGCAATTGAATTTCTTCACTTAAATCCTCAGTTGGTGGATCAGGTACAGCTAAATTATCTGCATAATTTACTTGGCTATCTCTTTCAATATACTAGTACTCTATTAATTTAAGTAGATCAGAGTACTAATATTATAATTTAGCTCATTCATTTTCTTCCCTACTTTGTAAGGGCCATAAAATCTAAATTAAAGAAAATTCTGAAGAATGAGCAAGAGAGAATGGACTCCATTACAAGACTTAAATGTTCTCCCAAGTGAAGTTTTGTGAAACCATAGTTTCACTTTTGACTTGAATTGCGGAGTGCCAAATTGAAGCATAACAAGCTGGAAAAGTCCAGACATAAAATTTGATCTTTGACCTGACTGGACAGATTTGGGAAGGCCAAATAGAGTAAAAAAACTTGATTAACTCTTTTACTATAGTATTCCTCAAAGGAATTGCCTCTGGGAATCTTGTTGATGCACACATTATGGTCAACAAATATTGGTTGCCTGACTTGGTTTTAGGTAAGGGACCAACACAATCTACCATAATTCTGCTAAATGGTTCGTCAAATGAAGGAATTGGCTGCAGATGAGCCTTAGGTATCTTCTGATTGGGTTTTCCTATCACTTGACAAGTATGACAAGATCTACAAAATTTACAAACATTACTTTTGATTTTTGGCCAATAAAAGTGAGTCAAGATCTTGTGATAAGTTTTAGTTATGCCTAAATGACCAGCCAGAGGAGTTTCATGGGCCAAACTAAGTATTTCTTTTCTGTAAGATTTTTGAACTGCAATCTGATAGTTCACTGACCAGTCGTCATTAGTAGGTACCTCGGGAGGTCTCCATGTTCTCATAAGAATTCCATTTTTAATGAAATAACAGACAGGTACTTCATTGGCTTCAGTTTCACTAATGGCCCTCTGAAACAAACAGGAAATCTCAGGATCTTTTTCCTGTGCGACGACAAGTGATTGTCGTTTATCACCCTGATTAGATAAAAGAGAATGAGTATTTAAAAGAGGATCACTGTGATCAATACCTTTTGATTGATCCAATTAGGAGTGAAAGTGACCTCATCAAAAGCCTGACTAATACATGTATCAGCTAAAGGAATACCTTCCTTATCAAAATCATTCTCAAGAGCTTTCTTTGCCATAGCTCTGGTAACTGCACAAGCTGGGTATAACTCAGGGTATTCTTTTTCAATAGGATCAACTTTCGGATCCAAAGAAGGTTTGTCAGTTACAAGTGGATTAACCATAATCTTGTCCCCAGCTAGGTCGTTGCCTAGCAACAAATGAATGCCCTCAAAGGGTAAAGTAGACACCGACTGTCACAGGTTCTGAAACTAAGTCTGATGACAAATTTACAGAATGGAGAAGAACATTAACAAAGCCGCACTCTACTCCCTGAATGAGAACACTCTCGTTAGAACAGGACTTCTCAGATAAAGGCAAAATACCTGACAATAAAAGACTCTGAGAAGCTCCTGTATCCCTTAAAACTTTAATTGGGATAGGATTGGCCAAATCACCCAAGAGTGATATAGAACCTTTCGACATGAATGGTTCATAATTCTCCATAATAAAATCAGACTGGTGTTTTTGAGACCTAACAAATCTATTGTTTTCAATACATGACCGTGACCCTGACCTCTTGGAAATAAAAGCATTTGGGATAGGTCTATCTTGATTCTGATTCCTATATTTCAATTTGAAGGAATCAGAAATGACGTGTCCTTTTTTTTATTGCAATAGGTATACGTAGGAATAGACAAGGATGTTGAATCAAGTTTATCAGAATCTTGATTTTTAGAAGTTGTGCCAGATTGAGTTTTAGGAGGAGTCGTATTAGGCTGAAACACCTTTCTACCAGTAGACTGCTGAGCGAAGGATTTCCCTACAACAGGAGCTTTATTAGTTAAGGAATACCCATCGGCAGCAAGAGCAGCATTTTCCAAGGTTTCAGTCTTGTGCTCTTCAAGATGATTCTTAATGTCATTAGGAACACAGTGTTTGAACTCTTCAAGTAACACAAGTTGTTCAAGACTTTCATAATCATGTTCAACTTTCTTGGCTTGGCACCATCTCTTAAATAACTGCTCTTTTTATCTAGCAACTTCAACATAAGTTTGTCCAGCTTCATTTTTATAGTCTCTGAATTTTTGTTGATAAGCCTCAAGGACTAACGCATAACCCTTTAAAATACACTCCTTAACCAAATCATAATCAGAACTTTGTTGTACTGACATTGAATGGTTAATATCACTAGCTTTACCAACTAGTACACATTGTAGTAGCTGAGTCCAATACTCCCTTGGCCATTTCAAATTTTCCGCAACTTTTTCAAAACGAGGAAATTATTTGTCTACTTCCTTTTCACTAAAAGGGGGAACTAACCTAATAATTTTTGTAATGTCAAAAATTGAATTTGTATGTGTAGTGGAATCGTGCTTTTCCCTTGCCAGCTCTATTTCTTTCATTTTAATTTGAAATTCCTTTTCATCCTTCTCCTTTTGCATCTGTACGTCTATTTGTTCTTTTTGAAACTCCAATTGTATTTGTTCTTTCTGTAATTCCATTTGCTTATCTTTCTCCCTCTCCTGTCTCTCTCTCCTTCTTTTCAAATTGTAACTGTTTATCTTTCTCTTTTTCCTGTCTCTCTTTTTTCTCTTTCTCAAATTGCAATTGCAATTGCTTCTCTTGCAATAGTAGCTGCATTTGTTTCTCATTTTCCTCTTTCTGAAGCTCGAGCTTTCTTAACTCGAATTCCATCTTGTATTTCATTTTTAATTCCATTACTTTTATGTCAGAGTCCGATACCGACTTACTGACCGAAGCCAAAACACTTTTATCAAAAACATTCTTCTCAACCAAATATTGAATCAAAAATCTTTTAATTTCTTCTTTCGTTATGGAAGATTTTTCTTTAGAAAGATCGTACTTTCTGGCAAGTTCAAGCAACTCATATTTTTTCAGACTATCCAACTGCTCCTGAGTTGGACTAGAAAGAAAACTTTCCACTTTTGATGACATTGTGAATGAAAGCCTGTTGTTTTCGCTAAAGATTTGAAACAAAACGTAAAATAGTACTTGGGATTTGAAAACTAGGGGAATTTAAATTTCAAAAAAACAATTTTTAGAAATATTTTAGCCAAATTCAAATATCCAGGACGAGCCACAAATTTCAATTGTTACGTGTAGGATCGTACAAAAGTAACAAAAGAGAAGAGTGAAACCAACAAGCTTTGTAAGTTTTAACAAAAATAATTTATTTCCCGAGAAAATACGATGAAAAGGTGAAAATAAAAAATAGAACTTACAGTTTGTGAAGACAATCCAAACATTTATCCTAGTACTGCAAAAATACAAGTGTATCACTAAATAGTTTTAACTGAATCCAGGTTCAAATCTTGATGACTTTCCAAGATGGAGGACGATGACGTCAGGTGAAGTCTTTATACGAATGTCAAGAGTTTCACGTTGAATCACAACTTGTAATGTTTCAATTTAGAATAATTTCAATCGAATGTCTTTGTCACTTGTATAGTTCTCCAGAGAATAAATTATTATATTCTAAGAAAAATGAACTTCTGAACAAGCTGTCATCTATGATAAAACATTTCGAGCTCCAAAGATGTAAAAATACAACTCTTTAAGGCACCTAATAGAAATATATCCTTCTTCTTGAAGATATATTATGCGACTGAATATTTCACAGGGATCTGAGTATTTTTAAACTGAACTAAGACGTCATTTCAGGCGCGCACGATGGAACGCGTGGCTATTTCATCATCAAATAGCACAGTAAACAATGCAATTACATGTGGGCCAGAAAATGACCTTGGCAATAACCAATCGTTTTCGCGTAGTGTTTGCTAAATCGACAAACCACGGCAGGATAAAATCGTGCTTATGAGAGTCATACTACGTTTTATATAAACATAATATCTCTTTCAAAAATATCAGATCCCGTGAAAATAATCATTACAATAGAATAAAATGTAATAATTCAAAAATAAAATAAAAAAGAATTTAAAATTAACACACAAGTAATTAAATTACATATTCGTAACAGACCTTATTCAGAGAATCATGAATAAAGTAGATTGCACGCTAGATAGTTGAATGGTGCCAGATTCCATTGCCTCGTTATCAAGTACAGGGTATCAGAAATTGCAGCTCTTGTCTACTCAAGATATATAATGTAAAACAAAATCGAACTTGCTAATGGCGATACTACACCATGAAGATGGTTATAAAACCCATACATTTGAAGGAACAAAACTTTAAATAGTCCCCACATGGAAATAGAAAGATGGCGAGGATGGGTTGGGATGGCCAGCAACCATTGCATTCTACATTCATTTCTTCCAAGTGGCATTTTAAGAAGTATACATACTTTTAAGTCTTTAAAAACATTCCGGAACTTCACGATGAGTCATTTATTGAGGCCGGACTGAGTATGTGCTTTTCGCATCGCATTTAGATAAGTCACATTATATGACTACAACGCAAATGTAAGCGAAATAAAAAGCGCAACTTTATTTTCAGTACCAGTTTCAGCTGAAGTAAAATGTATTACTTGTGCTTCTCTCTCTCTCTCTCTCTCTCTCTCTCTCTCTCTCTCTCTCTCTCTCTCTCTCTCTCTCTATATATATATATATATATATATATATATATATATATATATAAGTGTCTGTGCGTGCGTGTTTGTGTGTGTGTGTCTGTGATAATTTAAATAGCTAATCGCCACTATCCACACTCTTCAACGGCTGAACCGCTGGGCAGGGGACTGTGTTGCCATTCGTAGATGTAACTGATAAATAAACTTTTGAAAGGGCAAATTGAAATATGGAAAGCCTTGTCCGTCCGTTCAAACAATATGTCCTGCTGTATTTATAAATAGAGATATCAAAATATTTATTTATTGCTTCAACCATTTCGGCTAGGGGTTATTTTATTGTTCACCTTGCTCCTCCGCATATTCTAGAAAAGGAATTTAAGGCACTTGTTTGCTCTTGATCTGGTAAACATTTGAATTAGTTTCAACGTAGACACCAGAATTCATAAAAGTTATTGCGTGATACATTTTGCCATACATTTTTTAAATTTGTAAAATTGTTGTTACGTAATTTAGAAGCTAAAACCCAA
>JAECUM010015864.1:0-10453 GCA_016617855.1 Megalonaias nervosa | reverse complement strand
ATATAAAGTCAAATTTTACTGACCAAAAAGGGTCTCATTTATTTTATCATAAGTCATGCATCTGACATAAACAAGCTAGAGGCCTGTGTGATTCATGCACACATTGATCCCGAGTATAAATCTTTATTTACCTTAACGGAGACGACTCCTAGGGATCACACAGCTGTTGCTGATACTACAACAACGCCATGTGTTGAAGTATTATGGACGACTCTGAGTAGAATACACGAATGACCTTATGTGAAACTGTTTCGTTGCATGAGTCGTAGACCACTACTGGAGCTGCTGAATAAGTAATTAACACTCAACATACTTTTTATGTATGTGAAATGATATGGACCAAAGCGACGCCAGCCATCATTCGAGGCGTACCAGCCAATCAGAATTAGAGGAATTTAAAAACCTACCAGTAGGAGGAGTTCATGTCTCAGACAGACGAGGGGAACAATGAAATATCTAGCCATACCTGTGTCAAATTAACCAATGGCTTCCGACCTTTTGAGAAGAGTGGAGGATACCAGGAATTATCAAAAAGAATTCTGGAGGAAAATACCACTCGAATCGAGAGACTCCTAAATAAGGGGAAGAGGAATTGAACTGGGAAAAACATAGGACATGGAACATAACATATCGTAGAATTATTAGAGAATATTACATCATAGTGTATAGCCGAATCTTTTAGAAAATTGAATTTGGTGTGTATTTGTATTTATCAGTATGCAGACTAAGAATTATGTGAAGTAGACAGAATGGATTTGTATGCATATGTGTTTATATATATAAACATATATATATATATATATATATATATATATATATAAAGAATTATAAATATATACCAAACAGAACAGAAAGTGCTATCCCTGGATTCTATAGAAGTATGCTTGATAAATAGTAGGCAGAATTAATAATTTAATACAAATAATATTATCATACAGGTTAGAGAATTTTAATTCGTACTCTACGGAGTTTCGAACCCAGGTCCGCGAGTAAACGGCACCCACCGCCTTGCCTGCACACACCAGCCCATATCCCGTCACGACTAAGCACGCATCACCAAAAAATGATGGCACTGAATCGGTGTTATATGAACTCGTGTGTAGCAGACACACTCGCATGACGACCTAGTAATTAATTCTCATATATATACACAGTCGTTCCAGATTCCTATGAAAGAAATCAAGGTATATAGGATTTTTTATTACAAAGAATGTTTGGTATATATTCATAATTTGTCTGATGAAAATTTCGCGAGAGAGTGATAGATTATGAGGATGTGTATAGGGAGAATATTATATACGTCATTTCTAATTTCTGCTGGAAGCTCCCAGGGTACACGTAAGAGACGGCACTACACTCTTAAGAGAGGGATGGAGGAAGTACGAGAATTAGTACAAAAGGGGTGCTGAAAGGAGGAGTACAAGGAGTAGCACAGGAAGGGTGCAGGGAAAGGAGAAATAGTGCAAGGAGTGTCACGGGAAGAGTGCAGGAGGGAGGAAGAAGGGAGAATAGTACAACGTATTACTCTCTGAAATGAGACTCTCTCACATTAGGACGTCAACTCTCTTAATATGAAATAAAGAAGGATTTGTTAACTTCTAATTAATGCATTAATGTATGAGCGGAGTATAGTTGGAAGATTTATATCTAGAAAGTGCTCGAATAGTTTAATTTATTATTAATATTGATTAAATTAATATATATTTTACCTTGAGTTGTTTATGTAATTAAGATGTCGGCATTGCTGAATGGGGGCTCATGAGTCATTCAAAATTTAAATGTCCACCATTCTGCCTTATTAGCTCTAATACTGTAGAGGGGTTGTGACATTAACAAACACTGTGCTGATTGCGTTAGCGTAGAACGTACCATATTAATAAAAGCCGATGACAACCTGTTACGTTTTGAAAGCTATTCGAGAACTATTCGTGAACCTGCCATGATTTATGCTAATTTCGAGCAGTTGCTGATCCTGATTTCTGGAGCTGATAGTGATCCTGAATAGTCATCGACGCGCCAGTATAAAGATCATGTATCGTGCGATTTTGCATGCAAGTTTATGTATGTCAGATCCTAAGCATAACCCGCTAGTGGTACGTTTTTAGTAGCGCTGACTGTGCTACTCGTGTCATCGTCATACTGCGCATTGAGTTCAGGTGTGCTGACGGCATTAACCACCCGTTGATGATGATAAAACCAGACGGGCATGACTTTACCAACACAGTGTTAACTGCTATGTTATTACCAGGTGTTTGGCAATGACTGCATACAGGATCGTTGTCATTCCACTAGGTGATATCAAGGAGCTGTGAGCAATGAATGTAATATTAAACTACGACGGTCAAAATTCCCAACAACTTAGAAAAGTACTTGAGCTTTTCTCTGGGAAACTGCGATTCATTGGAAGTGTACATTTCATGAATGCTAGTCTTGATGACCTGGTAAAAAGAAAACCCGGCAGTTCACGCACACACGTGCAGACTTCGGTGACAAAACCGAGTATCTCAGTGAAAAATTAGTTTACCCATACGAATCCATGACAGGGTGGGAACAGTTTTCAGAGTCTATTGTGCCCGACAAAGAATCATTTTATAGCATGTTGTCAGGTGATGAGATAAACGATCCGGATTACGTGGGGAGAACCAATATTTTTATCTAGAAACAGATGTACTGCTCGCTGACGTGTTTGAAACTTTCAGAGATGCCTGTGAGAGCTACTATGGACTTGATCCAGTGTGATATTATTTTTCACCTGGACTTTCATGGGATGCCGTCGTGATGATCAGTGGAGTTACATTGGAGCTGTTGGCTGATGTAGAAAAGGAAACTCAGTTGCTACACACAGTCATGTTGTTACCAACAACAAATATATGGCAGAATACGACCGGAACAACAAAAACAATCATGTACCATTATGCAAATTGACACGTATCGAAGGGAAATGGCACAAAATGCCAGTTAGCTGTTTCTCATAAATGAATAATCGGCTGTTGAACGAATTCCTGTTGCAATCCAACGGAGAAACAGGATGCATTCTTGAATATCCTGAGGAGGTACACTCGCTGCACAATGAGAACCCGTTGACACCAGAAAACATTATCGCTTTTGATGACATGTTGAGATGTGCAGGTAAAAAGCTAAAAGAAAAACTAGGACCGGGCGCTGCTGTACCAAAGTTACTCCCTTAACTGATGAAGAGAACCAGATATGCCGTTCATTTTGAGAACCAGATTCTGTATTTCAGCCTGGGCATCAGACTCATTGAAATTCATCGTGTGCTAAAATTTAAATAGCGTTGTTGGTTAAAATCGTACATCGACTTGGACATTGATAGACGAACCGAACTGATTTGAAAACGATTACTTTAAGTTGATGAAAAAACTATTACGCAAGACCATGGAGAATATTCGCAAACGAGTAAAATGTCGATCAAGGATAAAGCAAACTAGACGTTACAAGTCTGTGTTAGCACCAGCGTTCATATTGATGATCATCTTCATGAAAATCTTGTAGTTGTTCACAGCAAAAGAATAACTGCTCAAACTCGACAAGCCAATTTACTGCGGTTTTACTGTGTACTAGAGCTCTCAAAGCTACTCATGTACGGATTTCACTACAGTTGGGTCCAAACAAAGTACGACGACCGTGCTCGGTTATTGTTCACAGATACCGAGAGTCAGTGTTACCAGATAGAGACCGAAGATGTCTACGCGGACATATACAAGGACAATCATTTGTTTGACTTTTCGGACTGACTTGTAAACAGTTCTTGTTATGATGCCAGCAACAAAAACTGATTGGAAACTTCAAGGACAAGACATCATCGGTCCCAGTAATAGTCGTCAGACTACGATATAATGAGTGTTCGGTCAAGCTTGAACAGGTGACATAGAAAAAGAATCAAAACATAAAGTTAACAAAAGGTGCACCACATCAAGATTACCTACTGAAGCTGACAGAAGTAAAAAGATAGTGTGCAGATGAACACAATACGGTCATATTATCACATTCTACACATGCACGCAAAACAAAATCGAACTGAGTTCTTATGCCGACAAAACAAAAGTGTGTTTGATGTTTGATGATTGAATTCCAACTTTGGCACACGGGCATGTAAATATTCATGGTCTACGCGGTGATCCTCTCGAGGAACTAGGATTAATATAAATCATGAGTTCATCCAACAGTATGTTTTTATGTAACCTGGATTAGTGGTGTGCTTTTCTTTAAGTACACAAGTCTACACAGGATACCACACTTCAGTGTTAAGAAGCCTACAAGAAAAAACGTTTCATTTAAAGAAGGAAGTAGTAGTTGTCCACACTGATGATAATCTCTTAGTCATGGTGTGATCTGGTTAGAGATAATCCTGCCATCGTCCTTCTTGAATAGTTATCTGGACAGATACCCAAATGGTTATCGTAATATAGCATCGGAACGGCCCTCTCTACCACTGCTATCATATCTGTTACGATATAATTATTCCTGTTGGCGTTGGGATAGTATTTATATAATCTAACACGTGGAATAGGTGAACAATATTGCCAATAGAAATCCTGCGTACTAACATAAAAACGATGTTCATTTCAACACAGTTTTTAATAGACCGTTTATCTTTCATACAATCTTCATTACTGTTGAGTCACATTAGACATTTAAATTTATGTAATACGAGTAGATCATGAATTTCATCCCCTACTGTTCCCTTCTGCCTGTGTCTTCTTTTTTGCGGCATTTCAACGATCCGTTTTACCACTCATCTGCATCCTATTCTTTTTTTATACTCTGCCTTGTTCTCGGGTCATTCATTTTTCTCTCAGGCATTCTTATTTCGTACTTATATAACCACATTCAAAGAAGGAAACGCCTAGAGCGGCCTTGAGCTGGTGCTCTCTTGCAAGGGGTAGCAAACGAATACTTTGAAAAATTTATAAAGAGTTTTCATCCTTGTCCTTAGTACATGGGTATGTGTATACATCAAGCTATGTTTAAGGTTATATCAAATTCTCAGAAACCGTGGCGGTTCATTCGTGTTCCATTAACTGGTTGACAGTTTTCCTTTACCATGTATACTTATATACTTTGATACATTCAAACAATCTGGGCCTGAAACAGTGTCAAAAACTGTACATTTTGGTGTAATTAATAGCATTACTTGTGAAGCTGTGCTCACAATGTGTCATCCTAAATACCGTGTTTTGCAAAGGCTATTTGCTTGCCATACAGTTTTCCTAATATATGTCTTGTACTAAGATTTATAATATTATATTTGAACTTTCGAATTTATTAAAAATAGCATTTCTAAACAGAACACGTCTGAAAATGACATACAATTTATGTGCATATGTCGTGATGAAACGTTTTCCATCATATTATTTCCATGATAATGATGATGATGATGATTATTATTATTACAATGCTGCCTATAGAGACACAGGACATTGCTATTATGGCTTTGCCTTTTTCGTGGAAAATCCATACAAGACTTCCACAGTAATTCAGAAGAACTGTTTGCTACCATAGTATGAAAATTTAAGACACGCAGAGTATGTTCTATTTATAGATTTACAAGGTTTAGAGCCACTTGACTTCAACTTAAAACTGTACAAGAATACCGACATTTTTAAGTTTCATTTTGGTTTCGGAGATTGTGTTGTGACAGCTGAATAACACATTTCAAACGTCTTTCACTGAGAAGACAATGAACTAGACATTGTAACAAGATGTTATTATTCTTACATTGACTTCGATCAAATTTGTGGTAATATATCGACTCGCGGATTGACTGCACGTTATTAAAAAGAAAGATCGCTTTTGACTACTTTCCTATATTTATACCTGCAATTTATTTGCAATTTAATTTAACTTTCAACCACAGTTAATGCAGTATCGTAATCTATATACTGCCATATGTGGGTGTTTGCAGTAATCCATATATCATATCGATAAAGAAATCTTACCTGCATCTATTGGAGGGATGCATAATGTGTTCCATCGGTTCTCGTCTTCGTCTCCATGAACAGCATGCGCATACATTACACAAATGACGACGATCCAGCTGTGTTTGGCCATTCTGTCACAAAACTCTATCACCGGGTTTATTAGCTTTCTTCTTGTGTATTTTCAATACAATTCCAACGTACTTTCAGGTTCCGGTGTATTTTTGATGTATGTAGACAAACTTGTGATCAGATCTCTAAAACTGGGATCCAGATGCACACTACTGTCACATACGTTCTACACGTGCATCACGTCCTGCCTTTATACCACCAGTCAACCACTAAGAAAGGAGTTCGTCACAATTAACTAATTACAGACGACACCAAAGTAAACCAAGTTCATTTTACGGCGACCCAGCACGCAAAAATTATATTAACCTATAATCCACACATCAGACTGTAGGAAGAAAGATTCATGAGTGTCATTATATCTACGATAAATAAATATAGGGGAGTATGTGGTGTTGCAAGTGTTATATAATTCATTCCAGACCTCAAAGTTATATAACTAGTGAAGCATATAGTGTTTAATACATCGCGTAAGTATGTTCAAAATATTGTCAGTTTATGCATGATCAAATTTGACAGCTTCCGTTGCTATGTGCATTGTTTCATGTCGGCATTTATCAGTACTCTCTTATGTTCTTCACACCTGTGGCCAAGGACGAGAAAAGGAAACATTTTAATTCAACCACAGGAAGTCGAGACGACACAATTCATTTGCTGTTTTCTCCGAATAACTCAAACAGTTCGGTGTTGAGCTGAAAAGAAGTTCTTTCTAAGAATTTACTAATGTAATCTTTCAAAATGGTGATTTTATATATATATATATATATATATATATATATATATATATATATATATATATATATATATATATATATATAAACGGGAATATTTTGCTATAAGGAACATCTGTAACCCAATTACGTTGCAAATTGAGACCCACAATTTGATTCCAACAAGTGTGTTCAAGGCCTAATGAAACCTTCGCATGTTGAACTCCTTGATAAAGCAAAAACAATGTCCGGTTTAGAGAAGTCTTACTTCTATATGTAAAACAGAAAATCTTTCACAAAGAATAGTCGACACATAGTACTTTTATCGTAACCATAGGGACATGGAAAAACGCACCTTTAATCAAGGGACGAACTTTAGTATTTCTCCACCCATTCACCTATTAGATGGTATATCCTTCTTTAGACTTTATTTAAGGCATGGCATGTTTCCATCTGATTCTCGTATCAAATTTTATTAAGCTGCAGGGAATATCGCTTAGTTTTTTTCTCTACAAACCAAACCTTTGCATTTGACATGTTTTCCAAAGTTTGCATATAGTTGATTAGATGGAGGCGCGTTTAATTTTATGCCAGTTTCCGATTTTAAAAAGGTGCGATATTGTTTGGTAAATGGAACCTTAATATTGGGCTGCATATGAAAGTACATTTTAAACTCAACTGGCCACAAAGCCATTCAGCTTATGGTATGACCTGGCCTCTGTCGTATGTAGAGTGTTGTCCGTCGTTTACCTGTCAACAGTCGCTAGGTTACCAATCTGGAGTTCATACTGTTGATCCGAGTTCGATCAAACTTGGCAAATGGGCTTATATCATTTAAATCTCGGATAGGTCCTATAATCAGCGAGATTCACTCATCTTAATGAAGTGGTCTTGCATCTGATTGGTTGATTTTATTACCACTGTGAGTTCGTAATTCTGATCAGATTTTTATCCAATTTGCACTGCAATTTGCACCGGAAAGTCTGATAATGAGCGAGACCCAAGCAGTTTTTTCATGAGTGTGTCTTACATCTTGCGGAATGAGATTGTTCCTACACTGGATGCCATATTTTTAAATCCTTGTTTGATCTAACTTGGAGCATATGCTTATATTTTCAAGAGCTTAGGCGATTTAGGTAATGAACGAGATCCACGCATGCTAATATGATGATTTTACATCTGACTGGCTGACCTTGCTACCACTCCTAAGGCCTTATATTTTAAATATGGTTTTGCTCAAGCATGGGATATATGCTTGTATGATATATTTCAAAACGAGATATTAAAATATATCAGTGGGAAGAAAATGCTACCCCCACAGAGTGGCGATATCACTTTTGGAACTACTTACTTGTTCCAAGTTAGGTATTTGACAAATACACACTTTGAAGGTTTACATATACAATCTAACTTTGTACAAAGTCGTGTCAAAACATTATTGTGACATTTTGGAACTTCTATTTATCGACATTGTAATACAGCTGTTAATCACATTGACATACTGTGGGGAAACAAACACTTGTTAATCGAAACTTTTGATCGTATTGCGTCAAGATCTTTTAGTAGTGTCAGCTGAACTGAGCAATCCAAATAGCAACATCTGGTTAAGGTACTTCATACAGGCATTTAACAGACAAGATCATACAAGACAGATGGAGAGAAGCGATAAATACTTGAGCGATAATATTCGAGAAGAACATATACCTGTACCAAGGTGTTACGACTCTATGGTCACACACTTAAGTAACAGACAAGAAGCAAAACCAATAAGTTGCATAAAACTTAACAAACAATTTAATTATCAAAGTTATAAATGCGAACTGTGAGAGGAACTTACAGTATTATGAAGTTAAGTCCAAACTAGTCCATAGAAAGGTATATAAAAGTACTAAATGAAAGAAACGTTCCTTATAAATTTCAATACCGGAAACGACTGGTCCTCCAGAAACAGTGAACAGTGACGCTCTCAAGATGGCGTTGTCCAGAATTCCTTCGAATAATTTATAACAGTTCCAGAATACTATTATAGTAACAATAATGAACACCTTCTATTTCCACTGAACAGTCGAAACAAATGTTTTGCTGTCTAAAAATATATACGGTACAAAATAAAATACGTCTGCAGGAACACAATCAGTGTGCATGACTCCAACAATCGGAATAAATCTGAACGCTTAACTTCTTCCTTATATACACCGTATATTAAGACTGTACTTCGCAATAGACACCACGTGACATCATACACTATTGATTTTGCGTCAATTATGAATATTCACGTGACCTCGCACTACCAATGGGAAGCCACAGAATTATTCTGGAAACATCGGTATCAAATCCAATCAGAGAAAGTACGTCATAGGCGCCATTTTAGGTCTTATTATTAAGATTATTATTACTAATTGTCAACACATCCACAAGCATCTATTTATAAATCCTGTGTCATACGATACTCAAGTCACGTAGACCAGGCTGAACTGAAAATATTCTGTACACATTAGAGCCATGAATAAGAAAGATAAAAATTAAATGCAATCATGTACCAGGAGTTAAAAAAAGTATAAATATACATACCACGTAGTCTTTGAGTAACTTAGTTTAGCTGTATTATGAACCGCATAACATAAATATAATCATTATGTAGAATTGTTGCGCAATTCAGGATATTGGGAGCTGATGAAGTAAATCCTTTTGTAGAAAAAGGAGAGCCAACAGGGTTAGACTGACTTTGTTTTTAAGATTGTAATGGCCTGATAGATGGGGGAAGGTCTGTATTTAATCAAAGTATCAGTTTGCATGTAATCTGCTTCTTGAGTGCACATTTTCACAACAGAACATCCATTCTTCGGCTGGTTGCTACGGTAACAGAGTATTAAAATGTGGATTGAGCAAGCTTACAACACAGACAAAACCATCATTGTCAAATTCGAGCAAGACGTAAATTTAAAAGTGAAATTGAACTATTAAGTTGGACGTAACCTTACGGGTGACACGGTTATAAGAATAGATCATTGTGCAGAAATACAATGCTTCGATTGTCCTTGGTTTAAATCCTAACATCAATAAAGAGATAACAAACAGATGCATTCCAAAGGCTGATTAACAATATATTGCATTCAAACAAAACAAACTGTAGAGGACCAATATAAATAGGAGGTGGTTACAATTATGAGAAGAATAATTGTGATAATGATGATATAATTAGATACTCTGGAATTCACAAGAAAGATGCCAATTTAATACATCAAGAAACAACTTCGACCATGAAGAAACAATCATTTATTTTTATACTCACGGTTGTGGGAGCTGGCATTGTTTTATTACGATCCTCTCGCTTTTTAGCCACTTTGTTTATATCTCTATCCAAAACTGCGGTTAACAAATGAACATATAACAAAGTTTCCAAGAGCTGGTCGAACTTTTGATGTTTGCCATTGCAATGGAACTTTCTCCATAATCTATTTTTGTCTTTGTGTCGCTAAGTCTATTTAATATATCCCCAAACCCATCCCTTGTGGAAGAAGTATGAACGATTTGTTTATTTTTGCTCAATCGTCAAATTTCATCCTTCCTGTCTATGAAAGTTTTATCTTACGATTCTAATTGATCCTTAAATCAACTACGTCACTGCATCTCAGGGCTTCTATGGTCTCCAGGTCATTTTAAGATGTTTATATA
>JAECUM010015863.1:0-18861 GCA_016617855.1 Megalonaias nervosa | reverse complement strand
AAAATGTCGGTGAAAGTTTAATCTGTAACTTTCATATAAGATGACAAAATATATTGTAAAAGAAATATATTTGACTGATGGCCAAGTTAAAAAATTATTAGCTGCTGTTGCAAAACAGAGGCAGGTATCATTAAAAATCAATCCTAACACAGCGGGTACTTTAACAAAATTAATGTTAACCAAAAAACAAGTAAATAAGTATAACCGCAGCAAACCGTTTGTTTTAAATTTAAGTGCCACACAAATAACTGCGATGGCAAAACATGGCGGCTTCTTCGGTCCGGCACTATCTGTAATGGCCAGAACGTTATTACCAAAACTTTTGCAGGTGTTAGGTACATTAGGACTAGCAGCAGCGTCTGGAGCAGTATCAGGCGCAACACAAAAAGCAGTTGTTGGCAGTGGTATTATTGGCAGTGGTATTGTTGGCAGTGGTATAAAGAAAATTTTAGTTTAACTTTTTAGTTTAACTGTTTCGTTTAATATTTCGTTTAATGTTTCAGTTTAATGTTTCAGTTTAACTTTTCATTTTAATTTTTTAGTTTAACGTTTTCGTTTAATATTTCGTTTAACTTTTTAGTTTAACTTTTTATTTTAACTTTTTCGTTTAATATTTCGTTTAACTTTTTAGTTTAACTTTTTAGTTTAATGTTTCAGTTTAACTTTTTAGTTTAATGTTTCGTTGAACTTTTCGGTTTAAGTAACAAAATTACCAATTTTGCAAGTTTAACTTTTCAGTTTAATTTTATGTGACTGATAAATATAAAATGCCCAAACGAAAAACAGCAAAACAACAACAACAAAAAAAGACACCGCGACGTCGAAGAACAAGCAAAGGAGGATTTATTCCAATAGCTCCACTTTTAGCGGGACTAGCGGGAAGTCTACTGCCAAATCTGCTGGGAATAGGACGAGGACTAACATTACCGGGCACGAGACCCCGTTAAGTAATTTTGATATACTTGATAAGCTAAAACAAGTAAAAAATTTCCACCCAGTTTATTCCAAAGATGAACTTGAGGCAATTCCATTACCGTCAGCTGTAGGTTCTTGTGTGATAAATATACAAGATTTCAACGAAGGATCTGGCACACATTGGGTAGCAGTCTACGGTAATAATTACTTTGACTCATTTGGACTTCCACCAAGTGATGTAATTAAAAAATATATATCTCAAAAATATAAAGTAATTAATCATTCGTCTAATCAACTTCAACCTATTGGAACTTCTGCTTGTGGATATTATTGCGTGATGTCTATAAAACAGATGTCCGCGAGTTTGAAGAACTCAGATTTTTTAAATTTTATTTTGCAATTTGACAATCATCCTTCTCATGCCAATGATGAAATTGCACAAAATTATAAATAATTTTGCCAATTTTTGTAAAGCTACCTAAAAGCTTGCAATTAATTTCTGTAAAGCTACCTAAAAGCTTGCACAAAATTATAAATAATTTTCTAATTTTATCTAAATTACAAATATATAATGTCAACATATTGTCTCAAATGTAAAGCTAAAACAGAAAATATCAATGAAACAACAGAAAAAACAAAGAACAACAGGATGATGCTAAAAAGTATTTGTGCAATCTGCGGAAAAAGAAAAAGTATGTTTTTAAAGAAATTGTCCGGAGCTGGTTGCCCTGACGTTGTCAGGGAGGTTATTTTAGTAGATTATTGAAAATAAGTAGACGACTGAAAGTTATTAATCTGAAAACAGATATTATTATAAATCTGAAAATATATAATGATATGCAAGTGCGACTCTGACAGAGATTTATGTCTCGAGCAAAATAAAATTGTCACATATTGCCAACAATGTAACAACAGAGAAATAATTGGTTTTGATATAGATATACATGAAGTAATTGGCAAATTACCGAAACCAAAAGGCGGTTGGATTTTGCCAGGCCATAAATACACCGGACCGTATAATCCTCTTGATAAACAACTAAATGAAAATGATAATCCATTACCAGGACAAGAGCCTTAGAATCAAGTTGATGCAATAGTTATGCGCCGTGATATCTGCTACAGAGACATTGAACTTCCAGACAGCGAACAAAATAAACACAGCTGCGATAAAGTAATGTTAGACGAACTTCGTGATATGAAACCTGTAAATATGCGAGAGCGTATTGATAGAAAGTTGGTGCAGGGTTTTATTGGAGCAAAATATAAACTTGGACTTGGAAAGTCTGGACAATTGTATGATGATCTTGCGGCAGAGCTACACAAACCTAAAAAAAAAAGGTTCCGCGACGTAAAGTTGTTGCAAATGCCGTTGATGATATCTGGGCGATAGATTTAGTTGATGTGTCAAATCTAGCTGAATTTAATAATAATAAGAGATATCTTTTTAATGCCATAGGCGTTTTTAGTAAATATGCTTTTAGTGTGCCAATTTCAGATAAGACTGGAACGTCAATAACTGATGCGCTAAAGTCAATAATAACAAACACAGAAAGAAAACCAAATAGAATCTGGACTGATCGCGGAGCAGAATTTTTTAATAAAAAGTTCGAGCAGTTTTTGCTCCAAAATAGCATAAAAAATTATGTTACGAGAAGCGAAGGTAAAAGCGTTGTCGTCGAGCGATTTAATCGTACTCTAAACGAAAAAAATCATAAGTATTTGACAGTTATAAATACGAGTAAATATATTGACAATTTAGAAAACATTGTTGACGAATATAATAATACGAAACATCGAACCATTAAAATGTCGCCGAGTGACGCAAATAAAAATCCGTTATTAGCAAACGAAAACATGTATCGAAGAGATAAATTTAAAGTTGGTGATCGAGTTAGAATTTCTCTGACGAAAAAATACATTTGAAAAGGGATTTACTCCAAACTGGAGCGAAGAAGTATTTGTTGTTGATAAAGTACTTTTAACAATACCAGTGACATACGCGTTAAAAGATTTATTAGATGAGCCTATAAGCGGTAGCTTTTACGAGCAGGAACTTCAGAAAACTTCCCAAGACGCATTTGTTATTGAAAAAGTTATCCGAAAACGAGGCAACAAAAGTTTAGTTAAGTGGCGCGGGTATAGCGATAAATTTAATAGCTGGGTGCCAACTAAGTCGATACAAAATTACGTGTAATTTTTATGGTGATACAAACTTATAATTTTATAAATTTGTTCGTATTTCGCAAGTACAGATTTACATTTGATAGTTTTACATAACGAAATTAAATATAATTTTCTTGTATTATCAACTGGCATTAAATTAAATATTTTAACAAAAATAAAATCATATTTTATATTTCTTTGATAGCCAGTTATTTTCAGATTTTAAAAAGGTTTGATAAGCTTCCAAAATATTTGTTGTTCGGCAACAGTAAAATTAAATTTTATTATTTTTTTAGCAATGTGATACTTAACATTATATCGTCCAGTTGTTGGTCTGCTGTAATTGTTTCTGTCAGTGACGGCAACTACTTCATCGTCGGACTCGTTGTTGTACAAAATATCGTTTTCGTTATAGCTAGAAAATTTATCGTTGGCGACTTTGTCGCTGGCGATGAAATCTCCTGCGATTGTATCTTCCGAATATATATCAGCAAGTCGCTTAATCAAGTTCATATTATAATATACTTTTATCTAATTTATAATAATAATGGCCAGCGAAACGAAATCTCCGGAAATTCCCACTGAAATTTCTAAGGTTAAATATCATCAAAAAGTTAATATATTAAATTACAGAGAATTAGCCGAAGCAGTTAGAAAATGTTTGTCTGGCTATAGTGCATGTTTGGTTAATGTGAATATAATGCAAGGCGAAAATGATAGAATACTTCTAACAATGGCAGAAAAAAATAAACTTAATGAAAGTTCATTTTTAACATTAAAATTTGATCGCGATGATGTTTTGATGTTTGCCCACAGCTGTCTTACTAAGACAGAATTACGAAATATAATTAATCATCATATCTGAAACTAAATCTATCAAATGTTGACATTGACGTTGCTGTTTTAGTTTTACCATCGGCGACAGATTTTATTGATTGCGGATGAATTTTATGATATTTTGAAGCAGAATAATTTGACTTAAATTTTATTTCTTCGTCAGTTTCAAGATTTACTGAGATAATCGATCTAGAATATCTAGCGCCACCAGCATCTCCTCTTCTACTATTTTGCTGTTCTGTAACTAGATCTAAATTTTCAATGCGATTATCGGATTTAATTTTGTTAATATGATCGATAACTAAACCATTATGTATTGCGCCGTTAAATGTTTCATAAATAAAACTATGCGATTTATAGCCAACAAAATCTGTTTATGTCCCCGAACAACTACAAGCAAATAGCCAGTATTTTGCAAATTACCTAATACTTTTTTTTGTTTTTCTTCTTCGAATAATTCCTCTGTCAGAGGTCTCATATAAATCAAACACAGGATGAGGCTGATATTCATCTTGTAACGCTAAATTTTCGATATTATCATCGCTAATCGAATTATTTACTCTATAGGCTCTTTGTCCAGCTGGAATTTCATCGCAAAACAAAGAATAAATAAAATCTTTTCCAAACATTTCGGTGATATCTGTATCATCTCCTTTTACACTGATTATCATACCAGCTGGTATTGGTTTTCCTATTGATTTTTGAGATTTTATGTTAATAACCGAACCAAGTGCATTTCCAGCATATAAGTTGTACTTTGGGTGAGCATGATAAGTTTCTTGCTCTTCCGCTGTCATTCTGATATATCTCAAAATTTCTGTCATTATATTATAGGGATTTTATATCTCTAATTGAAAAATAAGTAAAAAAAAAAATCAATTAAATATAAATATACTATATATAATGTTAAAATTGCGCGATATTGCTAAAAAGAGCATTATCAAAGCAGAAAAAATTGCTAGTGCATTCTCAGGATACGACAACAGTTACAAATTTGATGATCAAAATGTTTTAGCAAATTTTAACTCTACAAATTTATATCATCTTTTACAGCCTGTTGTATCTAAAGAACTTGCAACTCATAAAAGTATCAAACTAATAGTACAGTATCATATGATTTTATCAAAATTACACGCAATCGAAAAAGATATACTTGATATAATTTTTGAAAATACAAGTTTTGATAAAGAACTTTCTGAGCCATATTTAACAGCTAAATCACGAAAAATATTAACCGGAACAAATATTGCTACAGTCGCCGATGAAATACACCAATAAATAAATAAAAAATTGGAAGAATTTACTTCATCTGGGTCAGGTTGGAAATTTGAAATGATGAAAGAAGTTTTAATTCATACGGCAAAATATAACGTACTGCGGGGTAGTTCTTACGTTGATCTGCCAACAAAAATTAAAAACAAAAAATGCTGTATAAATGTCAAAAACAACGACGATCAATGTTTTCGTTGGTCAGTTTTGTCTGAGAGACATCCACAGAGTGACCACAGTGACCGAATTGAAAAGTATTTGCCATATAAAAACGAACTAGATTTTAATGGAATAACTTTTCCAGTGTCAGGAAATCAGATACCAAAGTTTGAAAAACAAAACAATATCTCAGTAAATGTTTTCGGACTAGATGAGCGAGAAAATGTTTACCCAAGATATATTTCAGAGACTGCTACACAGAAGACAATAAATTTATTATTTTATAAAGGACATTACGTTTGGATAAAAAAAAAACTTTAACGGCTTAGCTGGCAGACAGTATAATAAAAATAGAAAAAAGAAATATTTCTGTTATAAATGTTTGCAGGGCTTTTCTAAAAATGAGAAACTACAGGAGCATATTAAATACTGTATCAACGTTCAAAGAATAACTATGCCAAGCGAAAAAGAAAAAGTCTTAAAATTTAAAAATTATGATCATAAACTAAATATACCTTTCGTTATTTATGCGGCTTTCGAGTGTTTTCTCGTTCCAGTAGCTGGCGCTGAAAATAATCCTAATAAATCGAGTACAAGAAAAATACAGCAACATGTTCCATGCGGAGTAGCTTATAAAGTAGTTTGTTGCGTCGACGATAAGTTTTCATGTCCGATTAAGTTATATAGATGTAAAGATAGTGAATCTGAAAGTCCGGCGGTATGGTTATTAAAAAAATCTGATAGATGATGTTAATAAAATTTCTAGCAAATTATTTAAGACAGCTCCAATGAAAATAACATCTAAGCAACAACTTGAATTTAACGAAGCGGTAAATTGTCATATTTGCGAAAAATCTTTAGTAGACTGTGATAAAGTGCGTGATCACTGTCATCTGACCGGTCAATACAGAGGGGCGGCTCATAATAATTGTAATTTAAAATTTCATGCACCAAAGTTTATTCCTGTCATCTTACATAACTTTCGTGGCTATGACAGTCATATCATTGTAGAAGCTTTTGGTAACGAGGAAATTAAATCTAAACTAAAACTAAATAATAAAATAAAATGTATTCCAAATAATTTTGAAAAGTATATGTCAGTTACTCTCGGTAAATTACGTTTTATTGACAGTCTGCAATTTATGGCAGCGTCATTAGATGAGCTCGTAAAAGGTTGTAGTAGTTTCAGTAATCTACAAAGTTGCTTTGGTAAGAACTACGTCGATCTTACAAAAAAAGGTATCTTTCCGTATGAGTATCTCGACGACTGGAGCAGATTTGATGAAACTTCTCTGCCTGACAAAGATAAATTTTACTCGCAGCTCAAAAACGAAGATGTGTCAGACGACGAATATAAATATGCATAAAATATTTGGAATAAATTTAGTTGTAAAACATTTGGTGATTATCATGATATATATTTGAAAACAGATGTTTTATTACTAGCAGATGTTTTTAAAAGTTTTCGTCGAGTAAGCTACAGTAATTATGGACTAGACCCCTGCTGGTATTATTCTGCTCCCGGGCTGTCGTGGGACGCTCAACTAAAAACAAGCAAAATAGAATTAGATCTCCTGACAGATGTTAATATGTTTAATTTTATTGAAAAAGGTATCAGGGGCGGAATTAGCGTTATAACAAAAAATATGCAGTAGCTAATAATAAATATATAAAAAATTATGATCAAAATCTCCCATCAAATTATATTATTTATCTAGACTGTGTGAATTTGTATGGCTGGGCCATGTCAGAGCCAATGCCGTGCGGTGGATTTCATTGGATATCTCCAGATCAATTTCTTAAAGAAACTGAAAAAGATTTACCTAAAAAAAATATTGATGTCAGTTGTTTTATTGAAGTCGATCTAAATTACCCTAATTCGTTACATAATCTACACAACGACTACCCATTTTGTGCAGAGTCGATGATGATAGATTACAGTTTACTATCACCTGAGCAACGAGCTATGACAACAGCAAAAAATTCGATTGTTAATAAGTTAGTTCCAAATGTGCTAAATAAAAGAAATTACGTGATACATTAGAAAAATTTAAAACAAGCAGTAGATGCTGGACTAATTCTGAGAAAAGTCCATCGTGTGCTAAAATTTAATCAATTGAGGTAGATGTCAAATTATATTGACTTAAATACGAAACGTCGTGCTGTGGCTAAGACCGACTTTGAGAAAATCTTTTTTCAAGTTAATGAACAACTCAGTTTTTGGAAAGACAATGGAAAATATTAGGAAAAGGGTCTCTATCGAAATCGTAAATGATATAAGTCGCAGAAATAAATTAGTTAATGATGATGGTTTTGTTAGCATGAAAATATTTAATGAAAATCTTGTTGCAATACAACGACGAAAGACAAATTTAAAGTTAAATAAACCGATTTATGTTGGTGCAACTGTGCTTGATATATCAAAGTGGCTAATGTACGATTTTCACTATACTTTTGCTAAAAATCAGTGGCCAGATTCAGAGTTGCTATTTACTGATACAGATTCACTAGTTTATAATATAAAATGCGAAGATGTCTATGAGGATATTTATAACAATAAAAATTTATTTGATTTATCAGATTAAATGACTGGTAGTGGTTTTAATAATAATACGAATAAAAAAGTTATTGGTAAAATGAAAGATGAGTTTATGTTTGTGCCGGTGAGAGAGTTTGTTGGATTAAGGAGCAAGATGTACGATGTCATATTAGATGATAATAAACTTACAAAGAAAGCGAAAGGTATCCCTCGCGGATATGTGGAAAAGATGATGAATTTTAATGATTTTAAAACCGCGCTAAACAATAATATCAGTTTTGTTAAGACAAACGTTATTAGAACGAATCATCATAAGCTTGAGACAGATACAATAATAAAACGTGGACTTAGTAATTTTGATGATAAAAGATATTGTAAAGATGGAATTAATACTTTAGCGCTTGGGTATTATAGAAGGGAGATAATACTGTTCAGCTTGCTCTAGATTGGTGTGAATACACTGTATTAATTTTTCAGACTGTCTGTAAAGCGCAGCTGGTGATTGGTGAGTTCGTTTTGTCTGTTAAGTGATTAGCAAAATTGTAAACTTAGAAAATTATTTATAATTTTCCCAATTTTGTGGCGTATTAGTCTGTCTGTTTGTTTGTAATGTAGAGTATCAATTTCCAGACTGCCTGTCTCTCTGTAATATATAAAGCGTCAGAAGTTTGTCTTCTTTGTATTTAAAGGAGACAACTCTGCTTTTTCACCTTGTATTTTGTTTATTTTTATTTACTGATAAATAATGTTTTCTTTGTTGTCTTTTTAAAGAAAACATTATATTTAATTTTATGATTTTATCAAGTTTCTTTCTTCGCTCATATATCTTAAACGATAATAATTAAGATAAAAAAGAAAAATACAAAACAAATAGGCCACGCCTACTGTGTAAGCTACTTTTAGGCTTCCAACTATTAGTCAGCTTATATACAATACAGCCTTATATATATATATTGGGGTCCCCCCAAAGCTCGAACTTCAACAGAAAAAAGCACTCTCCCACCATGTCACCACTTGATGGGTGTACTTTTGCACTCCCCGGGTTTTGATTTGGGGAGAGTGTACAAAATACTGTTGGACGTAGAGAAGGCCCCGTTTGTGTGTGCTGTCCTTAGAGCTAAGTTAATTAAGTTTATGTTTGTGCCCTTATAATCACATGTATATAATCATAAGCATATGTATATAATCATAATCATAATCATATGTATATAATCATAAGCATATGTATATAATCATAATCATAATCATATGTATATAATCATAAGCATATGTATATAATCATAATCATGATCATATGTATATAATCATAAATCATATGTATATAATCATAATCATATGTATATAATCATGAGCATATGCATATAATCATAAGCATATATATATAATCATAATCATATGTATATAATCATAATCATATGTATATAATCATAAGCATATGTATATAATCATAATCATATGTATATAATCATAATCATAAGTATATAATCATATGTATATAATCATAAGCATATGTATATAATCATAATCATGATAATATGTATATAATCATAAATCATATGTATATAATCATAATCATATGTATATAATCATGAGCATATGTATATAATCATAAGCATATATATATAATCATAATCATATGTATATAATCATAATCATATGTATATAATCATAAGCATATGTATATAATCATATGTATATAATCATAAGCATATGTATATAATCATAATCATATGTATATAATCATAAGCAGATGTATATAATCATAAGCATACAATATGTATGCTATTATTTTTATTTTAAATAAATATTTATTATATAATGAACTATGAAAACATTGATGATATTATTTCTGCTGTTGAAAAATTAAAACATGACGGAATAAAGATATCAGACCAACCATCATTTTCAGTTGCGAATAACCATACTGACCCAAATGATATCCAACTTTTTTAATACAGTCGCTTATTATTTTAGGTTTTATGCCAGTATAGTATGAGGCTGATTTTATTGAATCAAATCTCTTACAAAATCTGTTTGTTAGATCAAATCCAACATGTCTTATTGGATTATAATGATACATATTATATAATATTTCATTGTTTAATATAAAATTTTGTCTAAACTTTAAAATATTTCAGTAGTAGACTAATAGGCTGGCCTTGGATCAGAGACCTAACTCCCCAAAAACAATCAGGTACACAAAATGTCTAATTTATCGGATACACAAAAAATGTTTTACTAGGGGGAGTTGGGTCTCTGGTCCAAGATCAGCCTATTAGTCTACTACTGTCATTACCATGTGTAGTGCCTTTCTAATGTCCACAGTTTGAACCTTGCCTTGCTCAGCACAGTCAATGTAATGTCTAACCAGTTGTTTCCTTTAGCGGGCCATGAATGCACGTATTATGTCAGCGTCCATGGGCTGAATGTGTGCCGTTGTATTTGGCGGAAGGAAGTATAGTTTTACGTTGCGTAATCGAATGTCCCCTTGTGTGTGGCTTTCAGCGTTGTCTACAAGTAAGATGTCGTTGCGTTTGGCTTCCCTCATCTGTCTATCGAAGTCATTCAACTAGTCGATGAAACGTTCTGCCGTCATCCAAGCTTTGCGTTTGTGTCTGTATCTCACATACGTGTCTGGGTTATAAGTTTTCCCAAAACACCTACGTCTGTTGACTTTAGTGATGACAAATGGTTTCAATTTGATGGTCCCTGTTGCGTTCGCAGTGAGCGCCACGGTGATCCTATCATTTGACTTTTTGGTGCCTTTAATGTTGTGGTTTGCTAAACTGTAGTTTGGCCCCAGTCGGAAAAAAAAAACAATCCAGTTTCGTCAAGGTTGAATACGTCTTGTGGGTCGTAGTCTTGCAGTAGTCGCTGTAGTTCTTCTCTGCCGACCTGCATTTTGTTCATGTCGGCACTATCTGCTTCTCCCTCATACAAGTGCGTTTGATGCCCCTTCGATTCTTGAAGCGTTGTAGACAACCACGAGAATAGGCAAAATCAGTGATGCCGAGTTGGTCTCCGAGTATCTTTGCCATGGCAATGAGAATTTCATCGTCGACAGCGGCGTGGTGGGCTGACATGTCTGAGAACCACATGAATACGGCATCATCGACTTGTTGATGTTTGGCGTGGCGAGTGCGGGTTAGGTCTGCTGAGTCGGCAGGTACGGACAACCATTTGTCCTTGCTTTTTATGATATCCGCAACTGTCGACTTCCCAATGTCTAAGGATGATTAAGGTACAATATTCTGGGGTATATCTTGAATGGTAGCTTTTGGGTGATCTTCTTTGTGCTGGCAAATCTTCTTTTTTACGGCCGGTATCTCTACTTGTCTACGCTTGCTTGATGGTGTCACCATAATATACATGTATTAACACCCCCGTCGGCGACTAGCTAAAACATTGTTTATACAATCACTGGTTACAATATGGTCACGCTGCTTAGTTGTTCCAGACACACGATCACGTGATCAATTGATAACTTTAACATACCGCTAGAATTTGACCAATCAAAGATTTATACATTGACACACCTCCAAATCTGCGTAGGTGAATCTGTGTTATACTGTATTTTCATATACGATTTTTCGAATTTTCTTATTTTGGGGCATA
This sequence comes from Megalonaias nervosa, assembly GCA_016617855.1. Lineage (NCBI taxonomy): Eukaryota > Metazoa > Mollusca > Bivalvia > Unionida > Unionidae > Megalonaias > Megalonaias nervosa. The sequence continues at coordinate 7,364 of JAECUM010015863.1, read as the reverse complement.
TTATTTCCGGATTATCGAGACAAGTTTTATAGTAATTTTACACTTTGGTCCCCGACTTTGATTTCGGATCTGGAAGGTGGATTTCTTGGTCAACGGAGCAAATTAACGTTTAGGAATTCCGTTCCCGTTGAATTATGTCCGGATAGCGAGGTTTCCGTATGAACGGAGTCCGAATTAACAAGGCTCCTCTGTATTCATATTTGAAAGCGTGTATATTTGGACAAAGAGACATATGCAATGTATTTTGACTTTTATGCCTTTAAATGTGAGCAACAGAAACTAAGCATTGTAATTAATTTTACCTGACAGGCATGTATAAATTCAGGCCCAATCAGAGTCGGATGGCCATATGTTCCGGGGCTCAATCCCTAAATGGCTTCGAAATCCTGAAAGTAATAAATGTCCTTCGTTGTGTACTTAGTTATCTTTCAAACCTTTATATAGGAAATTATATTGGCTTGTTTTGTCATTCGATTCATTTTCACATTTCGATATCACCAGGCCCTAGGGACATCAAACTCTCGAAAATATCCGGGGTTTTCTCGAGCAAAAGAGAGTAACGTAATTAACACATAGGAACAAAAAATAATCAGCTGCCACCAAAACAAGCAATAGATTTTTGTACCAGGAAATGACAATCAAAACTTTTTCCAAACTAGTTTAAAATCCCTAATAATATCTACACTAGAGTACATTATCACACCATAATGTTCACCTATTGAAACCACAAGGTCACTTCTATTACATATTCGTAACCTTAACTTGGTGACTCTTTGGAACTGTCAATATTTGGTGAAATTTTGAAAAGTAAGGGAATGAGATTGCTTGTAGCTCTTGATTAACTATTTATACATTATTGCACTTAAACTAAGGTAATCTAGGAACTCCTGTCTGTTTGGATTAATTACAAAGCGTAGTTTCTACTGGGTTTATGTGAAGCAATATGACAAAATACAATATAATGATAATAATGATAATATAATATAAATTTTATGATAATAATATAATATAATACAAATATAGTGACCTACAAAGGCATATAAACCTGAAATAACATATTTAGGAGAGTTTCCATGTATTTTATGTTGAATGATATTTGCATTAATTATCAGTGTTCCACGATCAATCAGGTAATAAAAGATATGACTTGAAATGTGTAAGAGTTTGTTTTGTAAGCGGTATATCAACACCTGTTGAAGCTGCAACACGTTTTCCTGGGGTTAAACACTATAACTATTGGGGTGGAATGACGGTGTATCTCAAAAACCAAAACTGCTGTCATTTTGTGTACATCTAAAGTATCGCAGGTTGTTGTCATTTTCGCTTTCCAAACAAAGTGAAGTTTATATTTTGTAGACAACTTAGTCGCCCAGATCGTCTGACAACATAATTTTCTGCAGTGTTTTACAAAATATTGTAAACTCAGTAAATGGCTCATATATGTTTATTATGTCGAGCTTTTAAAGATACCCATATTGGCAAAACACTCTCAACTTCTGCTCTACTGGTCATCAATCAAAAGAGCTAGTGATCTGCTTTTCGCCTTCCATCCTTTAGCACAGGTTTGTTACCTTAACTGCTTCTAAACTACTTGGAGGATTAACATGAAACTTTACATACACGTTCATCACGTGGTCTAGTTGTTCGTAATTGAAACTGGTGCTCCTTGGACATCCAGTAAGGTTGTAACAGTGTCCATCTTCACAATGTTGTCATTAATCTCTGGAATGGATTGTTATATCAACATGAGGTTTTCACTAATAGACTAATAAATCAGGCATGAAAAAACACAAAGATCGTTACTACAATGACAAATTGGAATTCACCATCAAATAAATTCCCCAGATGTTGTGCTGTACCAACATTCGATAAAACTAAAAAGTAAGAATCTCAACTGTTATTAACCAAGGATGCAGTTGTTCTGGTAACAGTGTTTTGACAAAGACGAGAAAATTCGTTTCAGACACATTTGTATATGTGGGGTTGTTGTATCTGACCAAGGCCATGAGCTATGATAGACCCTCAATGTTAACGACAGGAGAAAATAATCGAATGGGTACAACTACGAGATGCAATCAAAAAGATAACCACTCTACTCATGAAATACAAGCACACACGTGTTGCTGTAATAGTTGATGCTATTAGTGGACTCGTAAGTGTGTTGCTGGAACTGCAACCATTATAGGTCCACCAATCGAAATTGTAATCGGAGCAGTTACGGCCTCAGCGAAGTTTAAAAGGTGCGATCGCACCAGACCCGCAAGCTGGCGGGGGGGGGGAGCGAAAATTGTGGAGTTTGTTTTAAACGAATCATAATTAAGGCAGATTATTTAAAATAAATTTGATTTTGAAAACAAAAATGTATTTTGCAATGAATATTTACATTTAATTAGATTCTGGGGGCACATTGTCCTCAGCTCTAAATCCACCGCCGGTTATTGCTATATCGATAGCAACATGTGTCTCAAGTGGAGCTGGTAAAATAATTTGGATATCACTGCATTCGCGAATACATATCCATTCAGAGTTTCTAGCAGCATCACAAAGACGCGGCCCAAATTATACGATGATCATTGACATCAAACTGAATTTTTCTGTACCGATCTAGGATAGTTTCAAATGTGCACTATCATATCGTGTCGAATGTACAAAAATTATATATTCAGCAAGATTAGACCCTGGGTAAACTGAACTGTATTCCCGTCGCCAACATTATGTAATTTTTTTTTTCTGAATGCTTCACGACTTTCGCCATCTGTCCCAGGTGGTTATGACGGTTTCTGGGAATTTTTTGAATGTCAGATGTTCTCTGGCATTCTTGTCACGGATTGAGTCATAAATTAAGAGACTTATTTTACATGTGACAGCCTGATCACTACAAATTAGTTATTGGTTTGACAAACATATAACTAAAATAGGACACGAAACAGAACATGCTTGTATATGTGATAACACTGCATAAATAGAATACATAACAATATTACAGTGTATCCATAACCTAGTCCTTATTAATAAATTGCTCAACTCTATATTTTACCACATACCCACATTATTACTTATGCTGCCTTAGAATCCATGACAGATACTAGTCACAAGAATCCGCGATCAAGAATAACGGGACAAGTAAATAAATATTAAGGACAAACCACGTTTCCACAAGGACTTGTCTTAGACAAATGGCTGGAGACACGTTTGCAGGGCCTTGTTGTATCTGTTTTGTATTGTAGTTACCTGTAACTTCAATCTAATTTAAACATTATCAAGCTCCATAACAACGCGCAGGTGCATAAATCCGTCGTCGTGACAGACTTCCTGAAGGAACATAGTATTCAAACTTTGCCATATCCTCGATACCGTACTGTCTCAGCTCCAAGTTATTTCTAATTTGCTGAGACGCAATCGATTTGAAAGTCGTGATGCGGTTGGAAATGAAGTTATCCAGTTTAGAAACATACAGCTGTTATATCGGCATACTCATTCTCAAACACAGACAGACAGACAGACAGACAGACAGACAGACACACACACACACACACACACACACACACACACACACACACACACACAGAGGCCAACGTTGTTGTCTTCGTGCAAAAAGATTGTTATTTAATCCTTAATATAGAGAAATCTGGCGCTTATGGAAACTGTACATAGGAAACTATTAACAATAGATGGTTATTATACAAAGAGTTGCTTAAAGTCATATTGTGTTTTGTTTTTCAGCTTTTGTTATATATCGTTTTATCCAGCTTTATATTATTTTATGATATATATTGTAATGTCATCTATAATGCTAGTTATTACCATGATAAAAAGACATAGCCTGGATTGTAATCGTTTTTTATCATGGTTTTCTAATTTTAACGCTTGTTTGTGCCACTATAATGCTTTGGAGATATCTTCCGTTTTCCAACCGATTTTCTGACCTATATAAATTGGCATGACGTTGCAACTCCTTATATTCCAATTCAAATATTTTTACCACATCTATTATGTTGTTGAAAAAAGTTATTTTCAAAACTCAACTTATCATACCTCTTAGTACCGCTAACTATGAATTTAGCTTCAGTCATTTAATTTTGACCGAATAATGTGTTCCGTTTGTTAAAAAGATTCTTTATATCATTTCCATGATGCAAGCACATGCTTTTGCCTTTTCTTTGCTATGGTCTCCAAAATCTTATCATCTTGCTTGTAGAATACAGGCAACATTTGATAGTGGAACATGCTTTCTACTTCCACTTCGTGTCTGTCCTCAAGTTTGAAAACAACAAGGTTGACTAAAAGTATTTCTATGATTTTGAATATTTCTTGGTAATCCTTTATAATTTGCGGTTTTGAATGTTTTACCAAGCTTTGAATTTATGAGTTCTTGTTGTATCAGTCATCAAATGCCAGAATATGTTGGTCGATAGCATCTTCAAATCCTTTCCAATTTATCAATGATTTCAAAGGTTTTTAAATTCCAATCGTGGATTAAGGGCAACTGCTGCATATATCAATTCCTCAGGTTCTGTTGAAAATAGAACTTTCCATAAATATGCATCACTTATATTATTGAATCATTGTAGGTTGTAAGGTTTATTAGATCTTCAAAATGTACTGAAAACGTTTTCCAATACAAATTTGATTATTCTTTCTTCATACCACCCAAATTGCAATAAACGTACAATATTATTTGATACTCATTTTGTTGATGCTGTGTTCAACGCATGAATTACTTCTTTCACTGCCCCGAAACGTTGTAAATCTATCACAATTAGCTTTATGCCAGTATGTGTATTGTACACTAATTTTATTATTGTTTGCTTTGCTCCCTGCATAATCAATAATTACAATATGTTCTATTTACTCAAAAGCATTTTGAGTAGTAATGAAAATACGAGTGTTTTAGCTCTGAAATATTTTTCTGCTCTGAGGACATTGGTGTGAACGTTGATTTTCAAAAATATGAATAAAAATATGAACAATCCATAAATGTTCTCGTATACCTACTTGAGATTTTAACTTATTTTAAACAATGGAAGTGGCCCAGTGTACTATAGTGGAGTGATCTAGCATCAAAATGGGAAATCCTATGTTAAATCAGTTTTTGTTGTTCCATATGATTAATGTTACTGTGGCCTCAAAACGGGAAATTCTGTGTCAAAATGGTAATAAATATTAACGCTTGTATGTTACTCTGGGCTTACGATGTGAAAACGTATGTTAAAATTGTCCATAGAATTAACGTTAGGCGGACTCTCTGGCCTCATGATGATGAAACAGGTGTTACAAATTGTCCGAAAAATTAACATTTGATGGACTTTTTGGGGTCAAGATGGGACATGTTATGTTAAAAATGTCCGACGGTTTAACTGATGAAAATATCTGGGGACAAAAGGGAAAATATAATGTTCATCTACCCACTTATCTTCTATACACCATCCAATAATGTACAATCCAACATGAAACATTAAATTTCCAACATTCCTTTTGTAGTGACCAATATCTAGTTATTTACTATCAAATACCCAGTTATGTATTTTGTCACAACCCAGATACTATCCAATACACCATCTATAGTAATTAATACAACATCATCTATAAATAAAACTAACTTTTCCTTTCCCCTTCGAAGCGAAGTGGAACTATTATTCCCCATAACCGTTCTACATCCCCTTTTGAAACAAAACTATCATCCTTTACCATCATTTATTCCTTCAACTCTAGCAATACTATAGCATGCAAACAGAGACAATATTAAGAAGTCTTACAAACATACTTATACACTATCATACACAGGGTAAAAGAAGAGAAAGCAGTTCTTACATGCACAAACATAGCTTTTCATAGCCGTTCAAGAGGATGAAAAGAATAACAAGCACACACTTAAGGACAGGTATTAGCTTACTTTTAGAATACAAACACAAATTCATCCGTTGTAAATACTATCTGAGCAATGTGGGGTTTAGAATTTTTAATACTGCAGTTTATGTTTCCGTACTAGATTTAGCTCTCTAACTGAAAGGTTACCAATTGTTGCTTGAAAAGCATTGTGGCAGAAAAGTCGTTATGAATGCCAATCATTTATGAAACAGATTTTGGTTCTCATTTTGCTGTCATTTTACGTTGTGTCACCATAAATTTTAGTATAACTGACTGATCGTATATAATATCAATTCATTTTGTTGAAATCAAGGTATATATATATATATATATATAGTATATATATATATATATATATATATATATATATATATATATATATATATATATATATATATATATATATAAAATTTATTCTAGATAATTACAAATATACACCAAAACAGAACGGAAATTGATAATTGATTCTACAAGAGATAACACTCTGAAGAATAAATATTTATTACGAATAATAATATGAATTATGTTGAATTCTGTGAGAAAGAAAAGAAGGGAATGCTGTTTATCGTTTTTTATGACAGACGACGAATATAACGTGCAAATCATTGGTTTTTTTTACCAAGTTTTAAATAAACCCATAAGAAATCTCAACTAACCGGGTGTGATAGGTTTGAAATCGACAAGTAAATATTAATGTTGGAATTGAATAGTGTCATCAGAAGCATAATTTAGCCATGATATTGAAATAAATTGTGAGTAATGTCAGGAATGCTAGCATTTTCTTGTAAAGCAAAGTATGGTTTATTTTTCTTCTTCTAACATGTCATTGAAGATGACAAGATGAATAATACGCGGTCAAATCGAAAGCATACCGTACAAGAATGAGACTTATCCCAAACTTGCTATGCTCTTTTAATATTTTACACACAGAGACAATCTCGTATCTTTTTGGGATTGTCACATAAGTAAGATTTTTATAAATAATATGTTGCAATGGATAAAAATTAAGCGTTGTCATAAATAAGTAGGAATTCACAGCATAAATATTATCTTTGAAATTCAAGACAAAATTGAGGCTGATGATATAATTAATCTGTTAATTCTGTATGTAAAACAATATGTTCATAAATTGTGCCTCAGGTCACATAAATTGTTGCTCTTAACTTCCACGTAGAAAAATACAGTGTAAGTAGAAACTGTAAACGGAAAAGTTTGCTCGACTTCTTTATATTGATTTTGATGAAGAAAACATTTGGTTCTGTTGCACGATCATTTATTGGTAACGTTTTAAAGATCTTAAGCTTTAGCAAAGTCTTTGCAAAATGGATTTAGTTATTTTAGAAAAGTAGATAAATTGTTCATATTTACCAACATACCTTTTTCAGTGCCTTCCTTTTATAATTTACGGGCGTGTGTTCATTTTTAATTATTTCTTCCTCTGTCAATATCAGAAACCAATTACTATATATATATATATATATATATATATATATATA